>UYWX01020638.1:16030-27900 GCA_900622495.1 Hydatigera taeniaeformis | reverse complement strand
AGCAGTACGTCCCAGGCAAGTTCTGGACGCAGCAAAAATTCGCCTCCCAACTATCTTTCCCATTTGAGACTCTGATAGGTGCTTCTCCTATTATCGGTTTTTTTCCTTCTGCAGAGCGTAGTATGGTAGCCGGTGGGGTAATATTAACCTTGCTGCAAACCATGGAGAAGGCTTGTAGGTTTGGTGAGGAACGGACTGCCCAGAGTCCAGAAGGAAAGAGCATGTGTGGCCTTCTATCCTGCTCCGTATACGCATAAAAGTAGGAGATTATGAGGAAGGCAGACACGACAAAGAAAATCCTGTCCTCTTTTGTATTGAGAGACCTCTTCGGAGCACACGCCTTTGCCCGCAAGTAGTTGGCCGTCTTTTAGTAGAATTGAAGGTCATGGAGCTTGGTGACTGCCACTTCAACAAGATGGCTCAATCTGCTGGTTCTCATCTGCAGCAGCTGTTATGCCAAGACGGGTGTGCGCCCACTCCTTTTAAACTGAACCGCTATCCATGAGGCAACCCGCAAAGGACAACAATCTTTAAATGCCTGTTTGGCTAATAACTAGAGACTTCCTAGAAGTCTTTATCACTATCTCTAGGTTTTTGTAATCGGTGGAAAAGTCTGAAGCTAAGAACTCTGCCTTCTGGAGGGACGTCACTTTTACGAGAACCTCACAGCTCTCTTCTATATCCGAGGAAAGCGGGATACTCGCAACCAGTGCTTCGCGACGTAGGTCGTAGAGCAAGGCGCGGAGTGGCAATGGCACTCTCCTGGCGGGACCGTAGAGATTGAGCTCTGCCTTTGTAAAACAGAGTCAGTTATCAAAATCTGTGCCTTCTTTAGAGGTAGGAATATCGACCGGCGCTTCCACCAGTGTAGGGACTGCCCGCCTAGCCTCATGCTCCTGAACCACGGACTTCAAGAGAGTGTTAGTTGCAGTAGATTTATCAGGCATTGATTATAGGAAGAACAGGAATGGAAGTACAGATGAGCCGAATAGTGGATGTCACCCGAAGAGATTCCTCACGGTCCTCACGCACCGGATTCGCGCTCCAATTCGGTTCCCCCTCTCCCCAATAAATGTCAAAGTAAACACTCTAGTGTCTATTACAGTTTCCCATTTCGAATTGTTTTAATGAGCTTCCTTTTGGAGCATAAGTCTTAGCCAACCGGAGATGAGGAATGATGGTTACAAATCATCTGAGCGGCAATAACTAGTCATCCTCAACTTATCCTTTGGAAAAATGGAAGGAGGCAAATGCAATCATTTCCTTCGGTACTGATAAGTTCTAAACGATGAAGCGCGTCAGTTTTATCATCATTTACATTTATCCTGTGACCATTTTGGCATAAAAAGAGTTGTTTAAAACAGCCCCTGCAGATGCGAGTCAGGGGTAATTCCTACATCCTGCTTGAAGAGCTATTGAAGGACATCTCTGGACCACCGTGTACTTTTCCTCATCCACTTCTGTCTACATACCCACGTTCGTAATTCGCAGAATGCCTAATAAAGCCCTTAAAGCGAACAAATTTTCAAGGGACCCATTGAGGAGCACTATGACTGGACACAAGGAAATGTCATATCAGTGGCAGCGGTGTAATTCGAACCCACGCCCCCTAGAGCCGTGTTTCCCAAACCGACTCCAGACATCTTGACTACGCTGCTACCGGTGCAGCGCCGCGGTACATTATTTAATACAAGAAAATATCAAGCACGGCTGAAATACACCTTAGATATAAGGTGAAGATGTGGAGTTTTGGCTTGGTTCGGGAGTCAGTGCACTCATCAAGAGCAAGAGTAACACCAAAGTGACCGCCAGTCATACATGTAGTCGAATGAACAAGGCAATCTCTTCCCCATAACTCTCGTTTGAATCCCTCCTTACCGTTCCCTCGGGAGGATCCTTACTAAATGGACTACTACGCATCTGAGTAGAGAATGCAAAGAGTAATGCAAAAATATGAAAGAGGGGTTGGTGCCTTTGACGATGCAGAGATTGGGTCTGTTGTTTCCTTAATCACGGTCTTTGGACCTAAATCCCACCCCTTGCGTACAAGAAACGCCTTAAGCAACCAATCTGAGCTACATACTCGTGTTTCAAATTAAGCACTTTTCCAATCATCGGTTCATTTAAAAACGGTATATTAATTGCTTCATCTATAAAAGTTGGATTTCTAAGGGATTCTAGTCGTCTATAAGTATGAGTCGATTCAATAACAATATTTGCGGTTCTGCCTGTAGAGTTTTCCTCCGTATATCCCTGGGTCTTTACTTCCGCCTTCATTATTGAAGCATTGTCTTGAAGAAGCTTAATGGCACTTCAGCAAGATGCAGTCTAAAAGGGAACATTGTGTGGGGTTGTCCACGATGTTCTGGAAAGAGCCTGCAAGCCCCTTCGACTCAAGGTTCGCATTAAATACCCGTAAGGAAGATTTTAATCCCAAATAGGAATTACATTATATTTATCAAATCCACCAGTTGTTCATTTTGATCAATTTCCTCTCAAATCATTTCATCAAACGGCACACACAGTCCACTTCATCAAAGAGATGTAACAATTTCAAGCTACAGACTGGACTTTAATCACAATCTGGCTCATTGCGCAAGCTTATGATTTTTTAATACATATAATCTAACCTTCGAGGAGAGGTCTGACAATATGGTTTCCTGCAACACATAGTGACACAACAAATTCATGTTTATGTACCGACTTGCATTTGCTCGCAGCACACACAGTCCAGCAATCTCACCCACTTTAATTAATAGGTTTAAGTAGTTTAATGGATTTACAGTAAAGCATGCTTTATGAAAAAAAACTCCCACGCCCGCTCCCAATATCCAGGGCAAAATCGCACGTTGCCTATAAACACGCGGTTGATAAGGCATGAGGGCTTAACTTTACCACACCTTGAAATAAAATACCCGAAGCGTGAGTCCAGCCTTTAATCTCCTACTTCATTTCTATGACAGGCTCCGTTACTCGTCCAATGTTTTAGTTGCAGGGCGTTGACGCTAATACACAGGGGAAGCAAGTCGAATTAGATATACCTTCATTTCACACTGCAATGGAAAACGAGGTGGAGGCAAAGGAAGCTGAGGCACCACCTCTAATCATGGAAATAAACGATGAAGTAAGTGGGACTCAAATGCGACCCAATACTAGATTTGGCTATCAAATTTTTTAATCTTGCTTTTCTATTATGTATCTTAGCGTTTTGATGTCACTCAAAATGGGTAAAATATGCTACGAGTATACCAACTTCGCCTTTTTTATCTAGTGATTTCGAGGAATTTAAGACCTTAATTTATGTTTATAAATAGTTTTGATAGCAATTCTATCAAAAGCAACTTAGCTAACTTATCAGTGAGTGCATTTTTACACGTTAAACTAAGTTTTTGCATGCTATTGAATAACTTTCTCCCAATGTCTAGTAAAGTAGTTGTAATTAGTTCTTTTTCGAAAGACAGTAAAGACTTTCAAAAGGCATGAGAAGGCTTGTTAGTACGTACTACCAAACAGCTTATGCAATTATGGACTTAGCAACAATGTCTTGCTATCATCAAGTCATCTGTGCTAAAATATTCATTTTATTATCGTCTTCTCAGAGTGTGGCTTAAGCTACCCGTTAAATCTTGCACTTAGAATGACATGGAAAGCCTAAAGGAAATGAGCCACAAGAGCTTGGTGATTGTCGATTTCTTCGCAACATGGTGTGGTCCCTGCAAATCAGTGAAAGTAGCCTACGAGAAACTCGCTGAACAAGAAACTGATGTCAAGTTCGCAAAGCTTGACATCGATATTTATGAGGTCAGTGCAGTTCAGAGTGCACAAACTTAACGAATTTAACGACACATTTGTGGCCATGGTGTCACCAAGTAAGTCGAAATCTTCCCAGGTGGACCTCGCTGGTAATAGAGGGTGAATTTCTAAAGCTTTGCAAACAGGAAGATATTTCATTGAACTAAAGTTAGAAGTGCATTGGTATGCATACAAAGAATCCCGACTTATAGATTTATCAATGCATACTAGCGCGTGCTAAAGTTCCAGCACTTTGTCAACCTACATCAGCACAATTTTATCTTAATTTCGCAAACGTAGGATCAGTGCAATTTTACCAAACACATAAATTTGATTCTTGCAGGATGCTCCGTCTGATTATTCGATCGTCGCCATGCCCACGTTCATGGCGTTTAAGAACGGAGAAATGGTGGATTCCGTCATTGGTCCACACATCGAACAAGTCAAGCAAATGGTGGCTCGCCTAAAATGACCTTAAAAAAGCATTTCTGCATATCATATGATACAATAGTAAAATAAATTTTGCGGACTTCGATGCAAGTTTCTAATATTCAAAGTCGGGAAAAAATGCATGCTTGGCTTGAGTTATTTATAACTCTAAGTCCATTCTTTACCAAAAAGTTGTGCTATTAAAAAATCTTTTAGTTGCTGCTATTAAATTCTTGTCTGCTTCAAAGACTTGCATAAAATACTAAATCGAATTTTTCTAGCGAAGATCTCAGGACATTTGCCTCTGCAATGTAGACTGTTATCTAAATATAAAACTATCAAAACATTTAATAATGCGATGAGCAACGCTTAAGTAATACATTAAACGTGAGTTCCATTTGAAGATACGATTTTAACGTTTGTTTCACTGAGTTACTTTAGTGCGGCGACTTCAGTCGAATGCGCGTCGGATAATGGCCGAGTATCTTGCGTCGATTTTTGGAACAGAGAAGGACAAGTAATCTCTGTTTGTCATAAGACTTTTAGGGTTAACTGTTCCTTTTATTTCAAGATTGGTGCATGCCGACATGGAGAGCAATGCTCACGATTGCACAATAAACCCACGTTCAGTCAGGTAAATATTTCTGTTTTGCTTAAGCTTGTATAGACCATCCTACTTCAAAATTTATACATCGCTCCACACAACAATGCCAATCAAGCAAGTCTTGTTGTTTTTACTAGTACCCTTAGAATGTCGCAAATATGACTGAAGTTCAAGCTCAGGAAATTTTCGACGAATTCTTTGAGGAGGTTTTTGTGGAATGTGAGTCAAAATACGGCGAAATTGAAGAAATGAACGTTTGTGATAATTTGGGTGATCATTTAGTTGGGAATGTATATATCAAGGTTGGCTGTCTTTTAGTGGCATAATTTTATAAGTTTCGGAGAGAGGAAGACGCTGAGAAAGCTGTTAAAATGTTGAACCAACGTTGGTTTGGTGGAAGACCTGTGCATGCAGAACTGTCACCTGTGACTGATTTTCGCGAAGCTTGTTGCCGACAGTATGAGTTGGGGTGCGTCGTGCGTTTCTCTTCTATTTCCTTCCCGTATTTAATTCACCTCAATAGTTAATCGGCAGACTATGCGTCACTTGAAGTTATTTAGGAGCTTATTTTGGTTATGCGCATTTAGCTGTTACTTGTTCCACAGGTATTTTGTCTAACGAAAAAGCTATTGAACGAATATTAGCATGCATGGCTCGTATATGAAGTATCGATGGATTTTCAGTTTTTGTTTCTCGTTGTTTTGCCTCATTCTTAGGGAATGCACACGTGGTGGTTTCTGCAACTTTATGCATTTGAAGCCAATATCTCGTGAACTATGTCGCAAGCTCTACAACCGTAGCAAACGCCGTTATGGTGGAAGCTCTAGGCGCCGAAGGTCCCGATCTCGTTCTGGAGGCCACCGTAGGTCAAGATCACCAAAAAGTCGCGGTTCCCGGCGGTGAATGTTTTCTGTCTGTGTATATTTTCATGTTTGAACCTCTATCGAAGGAATACTAATGATAGCCTTTTGGGGCTAGTCCGATGTTTCGATTCTGCGTTATATGCTTTTATGGAAAGTTACCGTGGTCATTTAATTAGGGGATCGTCTGCTGACGAAGGGGGAAAGGGCGCTTTTACACGACTTTTATTGTGCTTCTACAGAGGCTCGAATGTGTATAATTTGCTGTGCTTATCTCCTATCGGTGCTGAGCATAATATTGTCAATCCTATACTCTCTGTTTGCCTCTGGTTAAATATTGAGTTGTTTTGTGTGAGTGGTTGGTTTGTTAAAGGCTTGGAGGAGGCTGGTTGGCACTTTGGGGCTGGTAAATGTTTTCCGTGAAATTATTCCTCTTCTCTTGTAAAGGCACGCTAGTAGTGTAACAATAAAGGTATTGATAAGAAAAGATCCGGAGTTAGTCCAGACCCCCAAACATAGCCAGATATCGTCAAAGTGTGTCTCCCAATCAACCAGCGCCTCATTTAGCGTAGCACTGTACCCACTCCAGAGGATCGTGCACATCGGTACGGCGGTAATTATGGTAGTTAGAATCCATGCCGATAGTATATGAATGAGTTGCACGTGGGGTACCACTGCTCCGAACACAACCATCGTTGTGACGCCCAGCATAAAGAAGTTTGTAGTATGCGGAACATATAGGGAGGTATGGCGGTACTCAGGCATCAGGATGTTTCTATCTGCATTGAGCAGGCTCGCAAATACGAAACAAGTCACGAGACTATAGAGAGAGCAATAGGCATGCTGTATCTCCTCTCCTGTTAGCTTAGTTGACTGGATGCGCGAGGTGAATTTTTCACTCAGTTCTCCTACGAGTTGGCATAGTCGCAGACTGTAGAACGCGGCCATGGGACCATAGACGAGGCAATTGAGCATAAAATTTCCTAGCTCACCACGAGTGCTGCATCGGATTGGACGGTCTGAGGTTCCGTTTTGAGGGATGCCCTCGCTCTGTAGATTTATGTTGTATTCTCTGGTGTTGAGGAAGTTCGCATGAAAATCCTTACTGATCGGGATGTCCAGGCCTTTCCTGTGTGTTTGAATGTTTCGTGCCGCAAAGAAGGCGAGGAGGAACTTTAGCGAAAAAGTGCAATACCCCATGAGCATGGCTGTTATTGCTCTCCGCTGAGAACCAATGCGGTAATAAAGTTGGTACAGGGGCTGTACCGTCAGGAGAAGAGGGAAGACTGTGCCAAATAAGTGTAGGGGATTATGGCTGTTGCAGCAGCTGCGTTCAATCTCTCTCGTAGTCTCATTGAATCTTGTAGTTCTTGTAAGGAGTATGATTCCCCCGCTGATCTCCATTACAGTGAGAATAGAGCACAATGGCAAAGCGACTCTCATGCCGCCGAAACTGCACAACAGTGTAAAACCGATGAAGAGTAGAAACCCGTCCGCATTCAGTTTGAAATATTCTAGCTGGCTATAAAGTAGCGGACCGTTGTAGATAAATAGGATGTAGGTAAAGCCAAAGATGGAGTTTACATGGTATAGAAGCAAAGCTAACTTGTTGTTAAAGCGAAAGGCCATGAAAGCAATCATATTGTTTAGGCCCAGCTGAGAAATCTTGTGCCATACCCAGATGCACAGAAGCAGGCTGACTGTTCTCGCAGCAAATAAACAGAGGGAATTAATGCTGCTGAGGTAGATGGTTTCAGAGATGATACTGGGTGAGAACGCACACGATGTCGCCAGGGCGACTGTAACAATGTTGTAGGTGATCCAGCGACGTCCGCCCTCACAAGCCTCATCAATAACATCATTTTTGCTACCAAAGAGGCCACTCTTCTCGAGCCTGTCTGCTAAAAGAAGAATTATGGTACCGGCAGTACAGAAACCCAAGAGGACATAATGCCAGATATTGTCAACTAGTCTCATGAGAAGTTGAGATCTATTGTTGATGGCTAGGTGGAGTGCTACCACCGAGGGTGTATTGATTGAAGTCACATGAAGTTCTGGCGGTTTCTTCTATCATTCGTGCTTCCAAATAAGACTTGGGTATTCCGAGCGCAGGCATTTATACGGCACTCTTAGGTGGTGACTGGATCGCACCCCATAGGCGTGCAATTAATAACACGAATTTCAAAGGCATGTCTACCTAACTTCAAATACATGGCTTCTTTTCAGAACCATCTCACTAGTAACACACCTCCATTCCAACTTGTAAGTTTATGGAGTTTGTGAAGTATAAGAGGCGGAGACTCAAAACTTCACCAAGACACGAGCAATGCCACGTGCAGATCTAGAAAATTTTAGTTTCATCAATTTTTAGGCCATAAATCTCTTTCATTAGAGTTTTTCGAAACCCAGAAAGCTAGGATTGGGCAGTGCAGGGACCAACAAATGCAGCATTTCTCAACATTGTCTAATAGGCGGAGGAAATATGGAACACCAACAAATCAAGCACAAAAGGCGAAAAGAATGCACATAAAAAGCAAGAAGGTGAAAACGTTTTGTAATTACACATTGTACAACGTCAATTACTCTCTTCATCATTGGTGGAAACACTTTAAAGAGGCGAGCAGGTAAAATTATAACAATCCTGGGTGGATCGCCATCAAATACACGTTGCGCACTGAGGTCAAAATCTGCTACGACTTTACCCCGCATCCGTAACGAACATAGTCCCAATGGTTCACTGTAGCTCATCATTTTATTCATCAAAGCCCAGATTAACATGTGGTGGTCACCGCCGGAGGATGACCGAGCCCAGCATGTCTTTTCAGACGCTAGAGCGATGCCATCAGACGAAAGAGAACGTTGAAACAAGGGAGGATCTACTAAAATGAGGGCTGATGTGCAATGAATATGGGTTTGCTTAGACGTACCCTGTGGGCCAGAGGCGGAAAATACCTACTAATGGAAAGATCCCTCACCTTTCTCCTGCACTCGATTACTTACAGCTGATACTATTGCGCCGAATGAAGCGTCTTGGAGAGGGCAGGCTCCTGTGAAGGCCATTATTGTTAAGGTCAAATGGCAGCGACGCTAAGGTGACATCCTTCAAATAGTTTTTCAATAAATGGATAAAATATTTTCGTCAACAAACACATCAAATCAAATGTGGCGACCGGACCTATGATTCTGTTTGCTGGGAGAAGGAAATATAATACACACAACCCTCAGTAGTTCGGTACCTCCAGCTTCTCTCTTGCAACACGATTTCCAGATCCAATATGGCACTCCTCATTCAGAAGTAAGGGATCGGCCAAAGTTGTGATGAAAATTGTCGAAGGGCATAAGGAGAGCTCGTCAAAATGTAGGAGCTCAATTACGGTATTTGCTCCCTTACAATTTTTCAAACATGCTAAAAACGGGATTGTACGATTCTTTGTTAGTTTTGGAATCCTCACATCACCTTCTTGCGCCGTATTTGGGTGTGCAGCCCTCCTATTTTTTTCTAAAAGTAGGAGTGGACACATAGTGGGGTTGGAGGGCTTGGGTCTACCATAACGTTAATAGCTGAACTACAAAGCATCATAAGTGTCCTTTGTAATGCTTTGTTTGTTCACCTGTCTGTGTGAGCGGCGGTCTCTTTAACGGTCAACATTCTTCTGCTAAGCAAGTCGGCATAAATTCTCCATCATTTATTATCTGTCTAAATGTATGAATTCGACCGTGTCTACTGCCTTCTACTACCAAATGGGAAGTCTTAGGACGTTACACTAGTGACAGTGAAAAGTAGACCCAACTTTGTTGCGACTTACACATTGGGTTTCACCGTTTACAACAAAATTTCCCGATGAGCTTGAGGTGCACTTATTTCAGGTGGAAGAATTTCCAATTTCTCCATATCAGAAGGCCAAAAACAACGTCTGTGTTTGGCTGCCATCCTATTCCCTTGATCCACAGGCGATCAACTAACAAGTGAAGCAATACGATCGTGAACGGGACTGTGTTCGATCCCGTTTTCCATGTCATGAATCTGAACTTGCCTCCGATTCAACATGTATTTGACGAGCGAGTCAACTTCACTTTCCTCACACTTACAGGAGCCAATGACTGGACCGAGTGACTTGTGAGTTTTTCCTCTAACATCAAATATGTTGTGGTTGCTGGTGTGCTGGAGGAGAGGTTAACAACACTGTTTATCTGATTGACTGTATGAATGACGGTCACTTTGGCGGCAACCTCGTCCTACTGTCCCCTTCTCTCCGAACGCAAGTAGTCAGCCAAGCTTTATGCCTTGTGTTACCGAATGAGGAGTTCTGAGACGCTGCATCCTCCTTTTTTTATAATGCTTTTGCATGACCACCGTTTTGTACAGAAAATATGCATGAGAAATGTGACTGCAACAAATTATCATGCAATAGTATGGCAAATAGCTGTCAAGCATTTACACTTATTTATGTTTTGCACTATCCTACTACTGATAGTAAGCACAATCCCTCCTTGTCTACTTCTTCAAGTCTCTCCGCTTCCGGTAATCTGCTGCACGGAAAGAAGAGAGCTGATTCGTCTCATTCTCTTTACGTTTTTGAATTCCTTCTTGTATTGGCCTTGTGGCAAGCGGCCCGCAGATTTTTTTCGGTCGCAGTGATTTTACGATATTATGGATTGTTAGAACAGTCTCTTAACCCCAAATAATGTAACTTTTAACGCGTAATTGTTTCAACACTTAAGTTTTTACATCTTACAGAAAACTCACTTTAATGTGAAAGTTGATTAGACGTCTCGATATCTCCCAACAGGCCTTCTCGACCTCCAAATTGGTTGTCAAAATCTAAACTTTCGAAGAATGTTTTGCCAAAACGGCGTTTTATGGGTATCATAGGGGAGGGGGTGAGTAAAAGGTAAAAAAAAATTGCCAAAAAACTGTTAATTTATTTCATAAATTTTTCGCTTGCTGCGAGATTAATTATAAGCAACTTTCCCCTTTTTGGCTAGCGGAATGTTTCTTTATGAAACACGTATTGTTAAGAGAACCGCAAATGTAATACGCATTGGTCGTTCAAATTGGGCTTTGCAGGGAAGGAGCAAAAAGTCTCCACCGCCACTCTTGCGCATGTGGAGAGCGCGAATCTGTCATTGGACCAGCTTGGGCACTTCTTTACCGTACTTATTTCTTTCTCTGTTTGTGCCTCTCTAGGGATGCATAATCAACTGTCGTCATCTTACGAAGACCGAGATGGAGGGTGTGGAGAGGGGGGAGGATTAAGTTACAGGAAAAAACATGAGTTTTTGCAAATCCGTTGGTAAATGAGTATCTAAGTGCTAATGTTTAGTTTCGCAGATCAATGCTGCATGTACATACCATGAAATCTGCTTCAGTCGTAAGGCCCTCTTGAGATTGGTCATTTCATTCCACTGATCTTTGTTGATTCACATTTCCTAATTTCCACCGTGATGCTGACCAGGAACCCCTGCTCCTGATCCACTGTTACGTTAAGCCATTTTGCGGTTTAAAAGACTTCTTGATGACAAAGCTTAAAATTAAAGCTGTCATTTGTAGAGTAATGCAAAAAGTTGCAAACCCACCATGTTGTAATATTCGGGCTGATAGTTTAACCGCATAATTGACTGAACGACTACTTTAGCCTCTCCACTCTATGAGGCGTGGCAGTGGTCTCATCCCTTCCTATGTGTCAGTGGTATGTCTTCTCCTGTTTTGCTGTGACTACTTCTGGCTTCGAAAGGAATGCAATGTCTCAGAGCTTCATCAGACGTTTTTAGTAAAGTCAATGACTCAATGGGAAGTTTGTAGCCTTCAAAGATCCCAGTGGTGACTGTAATGCTAGATTGATGTAACCACCTGTATGACTGGCAATCACTTTAGCATTTTCCTTACCCTTGCACAATTTGGCTGACCCCGAGGCAAGCCAAAGCCCAATCGCCCCACCAACTGCCTGCCTCCCTGCCTGCCTGCCTTCTTCTTCCTAATCGGATGTCCCGCAACGCTGCACTGACGGCAGTGGAAGGCAATTTCTTCATTTTGCAACTTCCATTCGGGTGTCCACCATGTGTGACACTTCTGCGGTGCGAAGAAAAGCATCAAGTTTGAGCGGGAGGTTCTCCAAATCCCTCACAACAGAGGGCTTTGGAATGCTGTTTGTGCTTGTCTGTGTCCCATTCCCGTGGCCCACAGG
>UYWX01020638.1:0-16020 GCA_900622495.1 Hydatigera taeniaeformis | reverse complement strand
AAGCTATTAACCATTGAAGCGATATTGTCGTGAACCATGCGGACAGCTTCGTATCGGAGTTCCTCCTAACTACGTCCGCGCATAGGTGTCAGAGATGGCACCACGTCAAAGTAAGTTTCATACAGGATCGTGTTTGATTCTATTTTTTATGCTAGGCGACTGTTTTGGACCAGCGCTCCAACGTCTATGCCCGGATGTAGTTGATGGCCGTGGGAAGTGCCTCTCTACGATTCTTGCCCTCAGACCGAGCGCAACTGCAGACCCGGTGGAAGCTGCTGAGAAGGCCGAGCACAGTCCCTCAGATTCATGATAGCCGACGGCCGACGCGGCTGGCTGGTGAGTGTTTCGCCCTGTAGCAGCGGATATGTTGTGATGGCTGGCGCAGGAGTTGTACTGAGGATAGCACTGAGGCTGTCGCCCATATGAAGAGTGGGACAATGTTGATCACCTTTATGACTGGCGGACACTTTGGCTGTTGTCTTGCTACTGTGCGCGTGGGCTGACTTTCGGACCAAGCTAACGTCCAATCGCACCCTTTTCTCCTTGAATTAATGCGTTGTACTTGGTGGAAGTCTCGGGATGCTACACTGACAACGCAAATATTGAATTGTAGCTCGTATTCAAATGAACTTAGTATGCCTGCAAATGTTTCATTTACAAATAGGCTTGTGTTAAAGAAAGTTTTGGTGCTTTTTCTAGTTGCCGTTTACGCAAATACAGGAATATGAAGTCTCTAAAATGGGGTAAAATGGTTGGCTGTTATTCGCTTTCTGTAGCTAATTACTGACACCTCAACTCTCAGCAAAATAACTCTGGCACAACAAAACACATTTTTCCACTTTACATTTTTATTTAGAGAATTATTAACAACTGTGACTGCAATACATACCCATTGTTTAAGCGCGCCTTGTTGGTCAGCGGCGGGATATAAATTAATACGCGGTGCTCGCACGAAGGTCCAACTTGACCCTTTACCTGGACTGACTCTTTCTTCTCCTTTCAGCACCACTAGCTGTATTGTCCATATGAATGACATAAGGATCTTAAAGTCATATGGGTGTTGGATAAAAGTGATGCTGACTATACACCGGTGACAGCGCCAGTCAACCTCCTCTCTCTTAAGGAGGAGTGGTATTTTTAATAGATAAATTATGAATTCACTTTGAGATCTCTACTATTGCACATCTCAAAAAACAGTCCTCCGATCCCAGAGCTTCAACCTCCAACAAACCACACACACTCCTCCACCTTACATGGCCTAATTTTTAACCTTCCTCTGACCCACCTTCTCCTCAGTTTTCGAAAGTACTGAATGGAGAAAATCGTTCCTTCATTTAATTTTAAAGTGGAGAAGTAACCAGAATAATGCGATGACGATTATTTCTAGAAGTCAATGCTAATAATAACTATTTAGTAGCACTTAATTGTAATCTTAAATGAAAGCCTTTATTTGGGGGAAAACGGTGGACACGGTAGTAAAGTTAGACTTGCTAATCTTCCTTCCTCAAATCTGTTAATCTTTAGGGTATGCCTTGGCAACAGAACAAAAGAAAGTTCCAGGCCTTCTGAGGAGGGTGTTGAGGAGGAGCTAACAATGAGTTTGCACAAAAATAACCTATGCTAATAAATTTAGCGCCAAAACAAACAAGAAATGATCAGATATGTTCAATTTGAAGACCAAAATAAACGTTGGTCACCTCCACCGTATACTATAGGTGCATAAGTACACGGCCTTAGTGCCGCTCCATTGAGCTTTGATTGTCATTTGGCTTTATCAAAAATAGATTTGATCGATGTCGTGGTCCACAGGTGTGTACTAAAAAGACAATAAAAAGTCATTCAGGAGTCTGAAGCCTCGGCTAGACTTAGGAAACGGCTTACTTGCCAAGCTAACCTTTCTAAGTTGGTACGCTAGGTTCTGTGCAAGTGTGAACCTGTACTGCAACGTCCATAGAGTGCTTTCGAGTGTTTAAGTCGTCAAATGAGGATGTACGACTCTTCATTATGGGATGACTAAAAGAGCCTCCGAGGTCTAATGGTTCACTCAACGTCCGTTCCATATCGACGTGGCATTCGCTGTATCGGTTTCCAGAACCATCATGAAACACGGTCTTTTTACAGTTTGTCGTTGTATTTCCACTCATATTCCTCGGCACACCACCTTCCATTAAACTTTGATCTAATTCCAGGCTGCCAGAACTAAGACTTTCACATTGTCGTGCACGTTGCATTTCCTCCTGTCGTCGAACCGCCTTCTCTCGTCGCATTTGATCCTTGTAAAATTCCGCAAAGTTATTCACAATTATTGGAATTGGCATGGCGAGAACAAGCACTCCACAGAGGGCGCAACCGGATCCAATCACTTTGCCCCATGTGGTTGTCGGACTCATGTCGCCATATCCAACTGTTGTCATGGTGATTATGGCCCACCAAAAGGTGGCAGGAATGCTCTCAAACTTAGTGTCTCTCTCGTCCTTCTCGGCAAAGTAGGCAAGACTGGAAAATATAAGCACACCCATGGCTACAAACATCATCAGGAGGCCAAGTTCCTTGTAGGATCTGCGAACAGTGTACCCCAATGCTTGCAAGCCAATGGAATGCCGTGCTAGTTTGAGGACTCGGAGGACACGTAGTAGTCGAAAGACTTGGACAACTTTGCTAATGGCTGTAAGTGAGTCCAGAGCTTTTGAGACGTAATATGGAAGAATGGCAATCATATCTATTAAGTTCATGGGACTTTTCAGAAAACGGTATTTGTAAGGTGCCACGACGAATCGGACCAGATATTCAACGGTGAACCAGATAATGCAGACCAGCTCCAGATTGTCCAAGTGGTATTGGGTGTTCCCGTTTGCTTCAAAACGATTGGAGTGTTCTTTAAATCGGTATGTTCTGTTGATGCCACCGGATGCCTCTACCGTGTGGTTTCGAAATTCTTGAGGCATTGCCAGTGAGTTCAGAGCCAATCCAATTGTTGACAAGAGAATGAAGGTTACAGAAATTAAGGCTACTATCTAAATTAAAATAGAAGAGGAAAATGTCAAAGAGATTGGTAAAGGAGCCATAATTTTTCGAATAGTAGAAGAGGGCGAGAAAAATTTCTATGTTGATGTATGGTGTGCCAGTGCTTTCACATGGAGGGTATGACCCTATAATTAAATAGTCTTTCATGCAATGAAAATTAAATTATCCCGCTGTGAGCCCTTAAGGCGCATTTAAACTACGCAAGAATAGAATTACATAACTCGATACATTGCAACCAGGTAGGAGGACGTAGAACAACATAATCCTTTTGTACTAACTTAACTAGACCCACACCATTTTAACGAGGCAGATCTATTTACTCTGTTGGGTTTTTGGTGCAAAAATGTTTCAGTTTTTTGAACAAGCCTGACCCTGAATTACTATGATGGATCAAAAAGCTCTTTTTACTGTCGACCATTTATAACAAGGCAAATTTTGATGTTTGTTCTATTTTATGTTATAAAGTTGGCTAAATCCACCTTTAAAGGGAAAATTATTGCTCGTGAGAAGGAGCTACCGGATACTGGGAATATGAATGTAATACACCTTCGTTGTTTAAACTGTTCTCTGCAAGAGAGAAGTGGAAAGTCAATAAGAATTCCATCGTGGGGGAGTGTAGGGATTCTTCGCAAGACTAGCATAGATACATTCAACCGTATCCAGATTTCCTTCTCAGCCTGTGCCTTTTGGAGAGGCCTGATAAACCTTCGCAGAGAGACCCTTCAGCCAAGAAAACTAAGGCTAAGCACCGAAGGAGCACAGACGGAGATACTGTGCTGAACGATGCAGGAAGTCAAAAAGGTGGCATCCAAAGTTGCCGAAGTATTTAAGTGATTGCAACATATAAGAAAATTTATTAGAGGTATGAGGTTTTTCACTAAAGATCGTAGGAGAAGGTCGCTTGAGAGTTAAGTTTGACTCGCATCGGCAAACGAAGTCCATATTTTTTTTAGTTTTAGCGAGTAGATCGTGATATTCTGGATTCATCCTGTCGGTTATTTAGATTAAGCCTATTCAAAGCCAGTCACAAATTCCCGGTTAAGCCAAAGGACTGTACGAGTATCTTTTAGTTGCTACTGTCCTCTTCTGACCTCAACCATGTGCACATACATCACAAAGTAGCTATTTTTATCAAGACCTAACTGCTCCGAAAACCCGTAGTAATTAAAACTACGCTTTTATTATCGAACCTTCCACAATAAAATCACTGATAAAAAGGACGCATAATAGCTCCCCAGCACTCTGTACGTCAGCACTGCATTCTCCGTGCTATAATTGTCGCATTTCGGCTCAAAGGAGGACTCGAGAGGCTAAACGGCATCGACTTCGTGCCCTCGGGTTCGCTGCCAGACAGAGCGCCATGCTTACGTGAGGCATTTCTACATGCCTCGCACAATACACTCCGCATGGAGGATTTTTTTTAAGAAAAGTAAATATTACAACTTCATTTCTTGGCTCTGTCTCTCGTGGCTAGACCAGTCTCAACAATTTAAAACCGGGATTAATATTTGAGCTGACATTTGGAAGGAATGTGCATAATACTTATATTTCTTTGAATGAATTTTTCGAGGATGGACGAAAAAAGCGAAGCAAATGTCTTTATTGAGGAGCGGAACGATTGTATCTGCTGTTGACGGAGACCATGCACCGCTGCCTAGTCCAGTGCACTATCGACTCTCCCATTATCTCAAGTGTAATAGAAGTGTTTCGAAATAGCCGAATGCCTTGCACCAGGAGAAGGCAGAGACCTCCATATACTGGGCAGGCAATGCACTTTGAACTATTCGAACGGTGACAAGGTAAAGCACAGGCTTCCTACTTAAATGAAATAAAAAAGTTAGCAATAGGGTCATTTGACACAGAATTACTTTTAGACTGGCTGCCACTTGCTACAGTGGAGGAGGGAGGAGGAGTGCGCACTCAAAATGCCAACATGCCATTTGGCAGCCTCTGCGAAACCCTCCGGCACTAACAACGCATCAGCTATTTGAATAACCTGTTCACTGCTTTACACGCCCCAAAAGCATCAAAATGCTTCCAACCTCTTTTTGGATGTCAGCAGTTGATCAATCCGGGAGCATAAGAGCTTTATTTTAAGCGTTTTTACCAAAAACTTGGCTGATAATCTATTGTGGAATGTGTCACCCCATTTTCACCGGAATGAAGGTATAAGTCTTCATCCAGTTTTCAGAGCTCATTCACCACCACCACCACCGCCACCACCTTGGAGAAACGTGAATGAGAGGATAAACCATCGTTCCTCATGGTTGAAGGCCGCCATTTTGTTTATTATGGGAGAGTAGAAAATTCTCAATCCCTCAACAAGTGTAGACTACCTTGTTTGGAGAGTAAAGATGCATCTTTTTACGCAATACGTTTTTTTGCAGAATGTTTACTCAGGTATTTATTTATCAGGACCACAACTATCACCGCGAAGATAACTATGCTGGTAGACACATTTATTATCTCTTCAATGAATTAATCTACCGAATTTTTATGAAGTGCTTTGCATTAAAATGCTTTTATTTATGACGCTTCAAATGTACTTTTAGTGGTGTGGAAATGTATTTGTGTAAAGGGAACAGAGAAACGGTGTTTGGGGTGGCTGTTATGCCTACCAAGGCAATGGGTGCATTTCAAAACGATAAGTGCACAGTATTTTGCTTGCTGCCTCTGAAAATATCAACTTTAAAAATTGAAAAAAGGTGCAACAACCGTATATTGAAAATAACATGTCAAATCGGAGTTTTGAAGGCATAAAGGTATCAAACCGCGAGCTGTCATAGCTATGAATAGCACTTTTATGTCCAGATGAAATTGAAATGCTTGAAAACGCAGAAAGTACCTCGATGAGCTAACAGACTACACGGTTTAAAGGATTTCCAAACTGTCAAGGCACATCTGGTGGTTCCGGAAGCAAGTCGGCAGTTTTTCCTTCCTTACCAATGAAGATCACAAAAATACAAAATATGTGGAGTAAGTTTACATACACAACCATTTATCACTTTAAAATCAGATCTCAGAAACAGGTGCGGGGGCCTAAAATGCAATCATACATTCTTTTTTGTACGATGAAACCCTTAATTTGGTTTCCAGATACTTCATTTCTAAGCCGACACCTAGATGCAAGGCGAAAAGTATAAAAGTAAATGCAATTAATGGGAATGATGGTTAACTAACAGGAAAATCATGGAATGTCCTATTGGCAATTTCTCGATAAGTGTACACGAATGGCGGGGACTCAAAATCGGAATGCGCGGAACCACAAAGCAGTCGGAAAAGACAGCGACGGCTAAAGGAAGTGACACACAATATTTGTTGTTTAAAGTGACTGTTTAGCAGTAAGACCCGGAGCGCGCTTAGCGTATGGAGACAACGTTACCGTAGTGAAAAGGTCGTCGCTATCATTCAGGTGGACATTTATAACGAATTCGTTTTGGTTGTCCAAAACCGCCGTACAAAAGGCACAAATGTTTAGAAAATTTGGCAAAACTTTCCCCTCTTTTATTAATCTGCGATATAATTGTGAGAATGGAGTAAATCCTTTCGATTCTTTCATTTCGAGCACACTTATACTTACCCTCTAAAGCAAATTTAAATTATGCACAAAGAGCGGACTTTGTTGAATTAATTTAGCTCGGCAACCATCGTGTTGCATTTTAAAATTTACTAAATTATTTTAAGTTGTGGCGAAGTGACGTTGAAAGCAATCATCTATAATTTTTGATTTAACCATTGGTTTTGTGTTCCAAAAAAAAATTTGGCTTCATAACAGAGCGAAGTTGGAAAATGTGGTATTCTTCGTGAAGTTATGTGTTGATTTGCACAAAAAATCCTGAATTGCATTTTGCATTACTTTTAATGAGCGATTTTTCTGCTGTCTTTTGCGCTTGATTAAGCATACCATCCGGGCGGGAAGAGGCCAGTCTGCAGCTCCCACATCACGGAGTGGATGCCCATAGTCTACAAAACGCCACACCATCAATCGAATCGGTTTACCATTCCACACGTACTGCTTCCGGCTCTAAGGGTCACAGCCAGGCGTGAAAGAGGGAAATGAGCCCTTTGCAAAATGTAACTAATGTGTGGTGAAGGCTTATCGGTATGAACACCTGTCGAGCAGATGGCTACGACTACATGCTTGTACGTGTTTACTGACTTGGATCTGCTTATCCAACTACTGGTTGTCATTTTGGATTTTCGCCAAGTTGCATCCAGTCTGACTCCGTCGAGCTAGCCACAGACTATGCTATTTTTATCACTGGATACAGGTTAAAAATGTTTATACTCTTTTTTTCAATACTGAGTACCCTTGTTGAGTACGTCAGACGTGATGGACCATTAGGTGACGGAAGTGTTGTTGTTGCTGTGCGAAGAGATACGTCTAATAGGATCTGCTTTCTACTCTTCCTCTGCCGGTATCACACCTCACTGGTTTACAAAGTGTTGGTATCTGGACTTCCTGATCCAAGCGAGAGTAATGAAGCATTTCACAAAGTGTGAAGACAACACAGGTCTAACATTGGAATTATTGTCTACCTAAGTCCCACAAGACAAGTCACTGAGGATAAGTGGGTCTAATTTAAAACATTTACGACTCCACCCATATTCTCTGGGCCTGACATAGTAACAATCAGGCGCCTTTTAGGGTGCTAAACACACACAAAAATGATACGATTTCAATCTGTCTTAAAAGAAGCAGCGTTTTGTAATCAACGAAAAATTTGTTAAAGTGCTGTATTAGATTAACTTAAGTGAGACACCTCATTTTGCTCGCTTTGTGGGAGTAACCGATCTTCTTTAAAGCTCACATTCATTTATAAGTAAACATTATGATTGTCGAAAGTTTTGTGCATAAATCACAGTAGTATTTGCTACAAATTTGACCATTTTCGTAGTAATAGTTTAAGACATGGGACTTTGGGTGAGTCCGTCACAGTAGCTAAAAATAACTCACTCTGGCTGCTGAAGATGTCTGAGGTTTTTCAAGAATGTCCCACAACTTTTTCCGATAGATGGCGCATTTATTATCTCCAAAGTACTCGTCGTCCATTTCTTGCATGAAAATTTCGTTCACCTTTTTCATCTCGTCCTCCACGTGCTCCTTCTTTTGGTAGTACCTGCTCAGACAGCAGGGGTCCATGTTGTGGTCTTCAATACCCCAGTAGATAAGGTCACTGTGATAGGCAAGGATACATATATCCTCCATTGTATGTAGATGACCTGTGCGGTACATATTTAGCACACAACCAAATGTCTGTGGATGACGGTCAAAAAAGTATTCATTTGTTTCGATATTGTAATCGTCGCACAACTGCATGATGTCCTGGTGCGTTACAGCGTAACGCAAACGTCCTAATCGCGAGTGAGGCACTCGATCCAGAGTTTTCCAGAGCACCTCGTGTTTATCTCCGCCAACATTCAAGATCACTCGCGCTGATTTGGCTCGACTTTCAATTATAGCCTCACGCGTAGGCAGATTCCCATCAAACATCGGTATAGTTGGATTTTCAAAAGGACGCGGCATTAGCATATCAAGAGTGAAGTTGGTTGAGGTGTTGCTGCGCTTGTGAGTTCTTAAAAACATTCGAATAGCATTTATCCTGGAACCCAAACGTCGAAGAAGCACGTGCGAACGTTTCCATGCGTTGTGAGCTTTCACATCTCGGTCACTTCCACCAGGCGATTTGAGTCTGTGAGCTGTGGGCCTTCTCCTACGCGCGCATTCCTGAGCTTTAAGAATGAATGGTGCCATTGGAACGGGGCTGGCAGTGGTCGACCAAGATGAAGGTTGCATGACAGGAAGCTCGCTAAGGTCCTTTCGGAGAATGCATTCCACATTATGTCGCTACTTGTGACTCACGTCCCCAGCTGATTTCATTGGAGCTCGGTGATTGGTCAATGGGTTGAAGTTTTGCTGTTTACTTGGAAGACCAATCAGATTCGTCCAATGGCCCAATTTAATTTAAGCGCTTTGCGTTCGTTGAGGGGTGCAACTTAAACCCGGACGCAGAGTGAAACCATGAGTTTGCTACACCTCATCAGTGACAAAAACTAGGACTTATGCTGCCACACGGTGTAGTAACATGGCATTTAAAATGTTGTTTTCACTAACGTCTTTTAACTATTTTTTTTTGCATATGTATGTGAGCTTAAATATTGCTTTTTACCTGAATAAAGGATTGTATTTTCCTGCGTTCATGCTTCAGAATATCGTCGAAAGGTAGTTCGCCTTTGATATGAACATTTACTACTGTTTTTTGTTTGAACCCATATCACCATTTGTGTGCCAAAATACAATTGCTTGAGAGTAATTGCATGCCATTTTAAAGGCGGCCACTTCGAAGTCATTGCCTTAGCGTCAGCCATAAACACTTTTAGTAGGGCGATTTTTCAAACTTAACGGTAATTTATCACATTTAGGCACTTGTTTATAATAGACCATACAAGCAAACTATGTCTTCCATAGTTTCTTTATAAAGCACTAAAACTCATGAAATTGCATCCACTGGCATTGACAATCGCCATAGACTTTGGCACTATGGTCCCTTTGGCGTGACCTTCAGAATGCGTGAGAAAGTTTGAATTTACTGAAACTTCCAAACGCTGAGAGACAATAGTAACACAATTTAGTAGCAAAAAACCTTCATATAGGATAGTATTTTGGTTAAACCTTGACATTACTATCCCATGCGAATTTCGTTTTTGATAGCATTAATAAAATGATGTTGCCGTATGGTTAATTTCCTGGAGGAAATAAAAACATTTAACCTCTGCCGCCTTTGATGAAGTCACAGATGTAGTCGAGGCAAGTCGAAAGTGTTCCCACTTTTTGCAACCCACTTGGCTGTGAATTGGCAAGACTAAGAAGAGGTGATATTTTAGTGCACCATTAAAATCTCAAGTTAGCTGAGAATCGGAAGTAAGCCTTCAGCTATGCAATCCAATTTCATAATGTGGTAGGACGACTTTAGCATCCACCGCAGTTGTGCTGATCGTTCTAAAAACTGACTTGGTTTGACAAAGGATTGATTAATACATAAGCCTTTATTAAATAAGCTTTCTAGGGCAGAGGTCGGATGCCGTGCTCGAGAGGCCATCTGATTTAATCCTCGGACTGAAATATGTGCCTCATTTGCCTTCACCTCCTACACGATTCTCTGTACTGTGTATCCTGACTTTCAATAACGCCTCTATAATTAGACCAACTGCGGAGGGGCCAGTCAGGCGGGAGGCGGTCGATGGGCAAAAATTGTCGAAGTGGCTTTCACATGGCGCTCTGCTTCTCCCATTTTATCCCTAAAATGCACCATATAATTTCTTTTCATAATAATAATAATAATAGTGTGTTGGCTAAAACTCTGCTACTACTATAATTCCACAATTTTTAGGGGTGGTGAAGCTAAAGGTTAGAACATTTTGCCAGTGACTTAGGTAGATTTTATGGCTGTAACTTTCCTCTGGCTCACTCTTTCTTTTCCATGATATATGCCATGAGATCTCGAAAACGCCTTTTCACTGCGTAATTAAGGAGGATGGGACACTTTTTGTTCTAGAAAGTACAAATAAAAGTGGGTTAGCGAGTCGGTGTATTTTATTTTGTAATAGCCTAGTGAGCAGTCTTGTAGTATCCGAACACGAAACAAAGCAACAAGCGCTTAAATGCTTTCCAATGTTACATTGTGGCAATAAAATGGAAGGGTGTTGTAGGAATCGCTCCATGCTAAGTTCATGGGACAATAAACATGGGGAGGTAGGGTTGGGCTTTAAGGAACCGTTTAATCCGCATATTCGAGAGTTAAATTTTCTCTACGGTTGTACATTTTACTAATGTACACAAAATGAAAATGAAAATCCTTTTTTTTTTTCGTTTGAAGGGACAGCCATAGCAATGTGATGGACTTCATAACATCGGTAGTGTCTGGTGTCAAGATGGACACTTCATGTGCTTGACATGTGTACATCTATTCCAAAATTGGGTGTTACTTGCACGGAAATGCAACACTTTAGATAAAATGCACTTATTTATATCGTGAATAATTTTTCTTTGATATGATTATCCGGGTAAGTTGATCAAAGGAACATTATAAAGCACTTTTTTTCTCTTGTCTTAGGTCTGTGTGCAGATGTAAGCAGCATGTGGGGACGAAATTTATCGTCTTTATATTATCAAGCTTGTTAGAGAGAAAGAAAAGTTTTTAGTGCAGTCACATGCCTAGCAATAAATTTATGCCACACACCTTTGCCTTCACATGCACAGGTCTTGATGCGCTCTCAGCCCCCATTGTTGGCAGTACCTTGAAAAGGAATTGCCCAATGCTCCCCAGCACGATGTAGACCGCATGCCGTTGACGGGGACTGAAATACTTTGTTTATTCGACTTCCTGCGTATATGGTGGTCAGTTTGGCAATCATCATACATTTTTGCCTAGGCAGGCATTCGGGCTAAGCCAAGGCTTAAACACTCGCACTTCTCCCTAAATACAAATATTTTGGCCCTAGTAAATGTCTGTTGGGCAGTCTGGGGGTGTTGCACCAACAGCAGGTGAAAACAGACCAAACTTTTTCGACATTTCTATCCTGATTAGTGACAAGCTTCCGCGATGTGATTAAGGCGGACATATTTTGGGTGGAAGAAATTTAAATTTCTTCACAGTGGAAAAGTTGAGGACGAAGTCTGTGCTTGGCTCCCGCTCAATCCGCTTGAGCCACATGTAAGCAATTAACAAATGAAGCGAAACTGTCGTTAACCACCTGGAAAAGTTTCATTTCGGAGTTCTCCTTACTACATCCGCGAAACTACGCTAAGTCCCTGTTCACACGAGTCTGTGTTCGACCCATGTTTCTCTTTATGAATGTACTTTAGACCAGTAGTCCGAAGTATAGCCGTACACACAACTTATTCCTGCACAAACTCCGAACGTAAATGCAGATCCATTTGAAGCTTATGCGAAAATGAAGTACTTTTCCTCAGTCATTAGGATTTGATAACCGATGTGGCTGGTCCGCAGGCACTTTTCCGCGACACAAAACGGGTTGCGACAGTTGGAGTGGGAGAGGGGCGGCGAAAAGAAAAGAGGAGCAATGCAATATTTCGTATGTTTGACTACCTTTATGAATGGCACCCACCATGGCGACCACCTTAATTCGGCTGCCTTGGATGGCCTTTAGGCAAAGTCAGAGTTCCATGTCCATCTTTTCTAACTGAGCATAAGTATGCAGCCCTATATGTGCCTTTAACTCTCCAGGACTTTGTTAGGTAGTAAAAGACACTGCATTTCGACAGCTCAGCAGGAATAAGTCAACGAATACAATTTGTAAAATGACATAAAGGAACAATCCACATTACTTTGCTATGGGTTATAACCAACATGCGTACTGTTTTTACTTCTTCACATGCGGTAGATCTCAGACCACCGGAAAAAATATTAAATATAAACGCCGCATGGACAATGATCAAACTTCAACAATCGAAAACAAAATCTTTTTAATAACCAAAGTCGCCAAATTTTAACCATATAATGTCACAAAATTCCTTTCATTAAAGACGTGATGACCGATTCTGAGATCAGCTGCTGTTTAAGGTGTTTTGGCGTCCGGTTATAAAACCAAATCTCCAAATTCTTTACTTTTGGTGCCCTACATGTGGCTCATGTTTATCACCACTGCTATTTGATCTTTGTAGCAGTGCTGCTCCAAAGGCCTGTTTTTAAATTCTTATCAAAGGCATCTGCACCTTCCCCCATTTAGTTACCGGATGTTTAAATTTTACGCCTTCAATCCTACTGCTCTCAACTTTTGTACTTCCTATGCAACCAAGTTACTAATTTAAGATTCAAAGGGGAAATTTTTTAACTATGAAACAAAATTTTAGACGTCGAAATGAGGAATCAAAGCAGGTGATATTTGTAAAGCCTTTGATTTGCCTAACCATAATTCTCAACAGCGCAATTCGGTTTAAATAACTGCGCAATTATTTTAATTTTAAAATTCAGGGCTCCCTTGCATTGTAATGTGAAAAGACAAAGTTCTCGCGTTTTCAAAGGGATGGAGACATTATTGTTAGGCTAAGCTGTTCTTCTTGACCTTGTTGTGCTTGCTCTATACAAAACATCTCCCATTGAAATCGCCAGCAAGACTTACATTTTTTTGTTTTCATTTCTCATGATTTGCCTGCAATTTTTCTGACCAGGACAAGCTACTCATGCAACTACTACAAACTACTCTTTGACCTACAGCAAAAAAAGTTCACTCATTTCCATGGAGCTGTCACCAGATTTGTTTCACTGTACCAAAGCCCCTTTGGAGCTAATCACTTTCAATTTGATAGTGCAGTTGCGGGTTCGCTCCTGTGTATTACCAACACTACTAATTGTTAAAACAAAACTTTTTGGGGTATTATAAAAAAATTTTGTCATTTGTCTTGTTTTTGCAGGTACTTAATTAAAAAATAATGATGTTTAAAGTAAGAAACTTGATCATTTTTTCAAAAATTATAAAGATTTAGGTCCAATTACAGCGAGGATTTTAGACACAAATATGGGGAAATCCAACACCCTGACCTCCATTTTAGGACAAAAACGTGACAACAATACTATACTGTGATGCACTAAACTTGCAGTTTAAACCGGCATTTCAGTTTAGGGGCGGAATATGCTACAGAACGTCGTACTAAAAGAACAGATTGATGCCTAGTCCCGCTTTGATCCGATGATCCCTTCAGGCCTTATATTATTGAATTCACTCTCTTGGGATGCAGAATAAAACGTTTGCAAGCAAATTGCCTCCTGGAGAAAAGTCCGGGGCTACATGTACCGCAAAAATTTTTCTTGAACTACAGCAACTAGGACAGCTAGCCAACTGAAATATTCTAAACAAGACATTTTACCTCATATCGAGAAGTATACAAATGAAAGACTCATCATTCACCTCTCCGCTTCTAAATGACGTCCCGTGACTCGCCTTGGCCAACCATTTGTGTCTTTTATCCAAACGTCAGCAACCCCTCGAGGAGGTACCCACGAACAAATTTTACAAGTCACTGGATTTTCTTGGGGCCAGAAAGAATCCATTACATTCTCCTGTTAATTCTGCCCACTGTAGACTTTTGCTCGGTTCGGTTAGTGGGTTATAGTGAGGAAGGAAAACGACAGGAAAATTATACCAGCTACTCCTCCTGTTTGTAGCTAGGGGTTGAGATACTGGCCTAAAAGTAGATCTATGGAATGGATAGCGTTTTACGTCCATTCACGATGATGGCATCGTTAGACGGATATGGTGGAGGATCGTGGTGGCAATTTCATTCTGGACGACTTGGTTCCTGATGAGTATGTTGTTTCGCCCTGCCATGATCATCTCCACGAGATTAAGGTGATCGCAGAAGGTAGGCACCATTCCATCCTTCCAGTTGGGGATCAGCAACGATTCTTCTATTCCTAGTAATGCGTTCATTCCGCCTTGGTAGTGGAAATCAAAATGTAAGTTAATTCACCACCTGCCATCACCACTACGGAGTCAGAGATCGTCTGTGACCGAGGAAAAGCTATAGTTGAATAGAATGTGTATTTTGATAACAGAAAGGAGTAGGAAATGTGGTATGCTCAAGAAGTCGGTACAAACAAAACAATGACTACAGATAGGTTATTTTCATGACGAGTGTTTGCTCTCCTAGGCATCTAGGCGTGAACTTGACTAGCCGCCAACTTCAACTCCCACTAACCCTTGCTAACTCAAACTGGCTATTGAAAAATTGTCATCTCCTTCGTTAAATTCAACTTGGAACTAATAATCGTGTCCTAAAGACAAATAATACAAATGTAACCGTAAATGAGGTTAGCAAACTTTACTTTTGTAGGTGATTTCCGCTAAAGAAATTAGATTTATACAGCCTACACCTATGTAGGTCGGCACTAGATGGATAGACTAGAAATGAAGTCTAGAATTCGGCATCTGGTGTACAACAATAAGTGTCTGAAACCTTAAAGTAAATTAATTAATTTCATGTACTAAATCTTTTCGCTTTTTGCAATTAAGAAGAGTAGAGTTAACTTTAATATTGGCATCTCTTTAAGGAATTGCTAACATCATTTATCTGATTACCTTTGATCATGGCTCAAATTAAACTATGTAACAGTTAACTTTGCCTTTAAATGCTAACAGCTAAATGCGTTAAACACTCCTACAGGGTTTAGTACCAGCGTTACCATTTGCAAGTGCCAACATACGATTGCATACCCAACTTTTAATGACATATAAAAGTTGCGTTTTCAGCTGTTTATTAACAGGGCAAGCAGCGCATGCAGCTCAACTTCGCCAACTCCATCTGAGGATAACAATAAGATGGGATAATGGACAAGACATTTAAGCAATAGTTGAGGGAACCCTGCTACTAATGCATATTAAGTAGAATGCGAGAGTGAGACAAAAATTTATAAAAAGACCTTTTGATCTCACCATAAAGTTGACAGACTTGATGATTCACCATGTGAAGCGTAAAACAAAATTAAGGCATTCTTCAAAATCATATTTGAGTCAAAATCCCTACAGCAATCATTAAATGCATTTAAAAAATATTCAACTTTCAGCGGCTTAAATCATTCTAAAAGCAAGCATTGAAAGCATTTACATTATTAATGGTTCAAAGGAAGTGGCCAAAAGGTCGCCTGATTCACACACACATGCACAAGTCTTGAAGGAAAAGAATGTGCGATTCCGAGAGCACAGCAAGTAGAAAACCTACTAATGCACACTGGAACTGGCAAAAAAGCCATTTAACGAATAAAAGTACATTCCACTCCCCCAAAGTGCTGAATGTCATTGACATGGAAATGCAAAGCACACCACCTCACCCGGTGAACTTCCACTTCACCGGTAAACTAATCATTCCACTAGACACTTACAGGAAAATATGCTTTTACCCTTTCCTTTCTACAGGCTACAAAGGCGAACTGTTAAGAGCGGACGATCTCTGTCGGGCTATCTGTACCACTCTTCACA
>UYWX01020637.1:1190-28280 GCA_900622495.1 Hydatigera taeniaeformis | reverse complement strand
TTTGTTCTCTTTAATTCACTACCGCCCTTTTCAACGCCTGCTTTTGCAGGTGAATGACGCCTTGGTAGTAGTCTATTAGCTTTACTTACCTTGCCTCAAAGCATACTCCTGTTACTATAGCGACTATTTCTACCACCGACATTACTAGACGAGACAAACCAGTCTTGAAGGTTCTGGTGCCTGACTGGAACTTAGCTATGCCAACCTGGTGGATGTAATGTTTCTTTTATGGCTTACCTTTTGCCTAAAAGGTTGGGTCACGATCTATTAATCGAGGCTGTCACATTGTCGAATTTTTTCTCGTGAACGCCGTGAACCGAACCTTTTTGTTTCATTCCACTTCACTTCACTGTTGTAAAAGTAAACTCATTACCTAAGTTTAGTACTTGTTCCCCGCTTTTCAGTGGACTGAACTTTGAACGGATGATGTTTTTTGGGGAAATGTTGCAATCTACGTTAAGGGTTTTTGTGCGCTTTTAGCAACAGTGAATAGATTGGAAAAAGGCGTGATGAATCTAAGTTTATGGTTGAAGTTGTGGCTCGTCATCAAAGAAATTAAGGCGATAGGATAATTTTCTATTTCAGTTTAGGAGTATACATTTTTCCCGTTTGTCAGAAATCAATTTTATTGTTGAATTCGTGTCATATTTGGTTTACAGGTTCAACACCTCATCAACCCTTCACCGTTCCAGAGTGTCAATGCGAACATTTCACACATGAGCACAAATGAGCAGATCAATGATGGAACTGCGAGTGAGCTATCTAGTGGGAATACAAATCCAGCACATCCCTCTGAGTCCTCCGTTTTTCCTGATCTTGTCTGCCTTCTCCTCCGCCGGCTCCTACCTTCTGCCCGGCAACGAGTTTGCATTTTCACCGATGTCTATGAGCCCTGTGCTGCTCATCTGAAAACTCTCCTTAGCCTCCTCCTTCAATCATCCAATATTAATGACGGTAGCGGTTTCGTCGAAGACTTAGTACGACAAGTGTCTCTGATTAAACCGGAGCAGGGGGTTGTAACAACGCGAGACGAGGTGATGAGGGCTCTAGAACCCTTCCTTTATCGCTTCATTGATGATGAGGAGGATGAAGAAGATGAGGATGAATCAGCAACAAGAAGTAGTAATCGAATAGAGGACCTAGTCCGAATCGATGTCGTTTCTGACCATCTGACTGATCAGCAGCGAGCCCTTCATGACCATATTCTAACCGACAAAACGTAAATCTGTTCATGTGCGTAGTTGCCGGTTTCTACTTGTTTTTTAAACCGCTTCCCCCTTCTTCTTCAGTTGTGAACGTGCAGTGAGGTCGGGTCATCTTACTGATCTTCTCAACTGTCTATCGGCGGGTGCGCGGCTCTGTTGCCATCCTTGGCTTCTCAGCTGTTTTGATGAACCCGCGCAATGGTTGCTGCAGGACCGGGAACCCGCTTTCTCCCCACCCCTTGTTACTGTCCCTGGCCTGCATTTTGATGGTCCTGCGTCCCTTTTGGAGCTGCGACGTACAGACGACGAAATCTCACCTCATCTGTTGCACCTCCCGTCAGCCCTACAAGCACCAGCACATGTACGTTCGCGATTAATGCAATTGCTGCCGGATGCAGAACAGTTAAAGCACTTGCTAATTACGCCGTGCCCCTCGAAGCGGGCTGGCGAGACATCCGGGACCCCCCTGTTAGCAATAAAGAGATTGAGGAGGGGACAAGTGGCCCCAGTGGGGAGTATCGAAGAGCAGGAAGAACCTTTCATCACTCGAGATACCCTTCGAACAGTTCTCCTGGAGACGGCAAACGCGTCATATGCTAAGAATGAAAGTAAGTCGACCTGCTTTGCTCTATTAATCTGTTTTGATTTTTTATCGAAGTCAACTGAACTTAGGCGATTTTATAGTGAATGTTAAAGGACTCCCTCTTATTGTCATTTTGCATCAATCTCTGTTGCTCTAGGAGCAGTTATTTTCTAGCTCCTAGGCCGCTTTATTGGTCCTTTTTGGAGAATACCTAGTTATTGAGTCATATCTGATGCTGGTTTGAGTTTTTTGTGAAATTTTGAAACACATCCTCGTGCTTATGCATGTTTTGATTCCCCGTCCACTGTCACATGGAACCTGTTATATTCGCGATCTTTTCTTGCTACTTCACTGCATTAGCTCAACCTTTTTCACTTGCATTTGGATAATTTGGTAAAACATTTTGTTTGTGTAGTTGTTTTCATTTCGTTCGATAGCCTCAGTCTTGACTACACTCTTCATAAAGTTTAGGCTTCTTTCTAAGATTGATGTAATGGAGCCATTCAATTGAAGTTTATCAACTAGAGGTATTTTGTTTGATATAAATTTGATTTACAAAATATGAGCTTCCTCATCCTTCATTTGTTTGTGTCCACCATATATGGCTCAACCCATCAAACGATGTATCTAAAGTTGGTGAATTTGTCATCCTCTATCTGTCAAAATGGGAGTCGTTTAATCCCATACACTTTCATGTTGTTGCCCCTTAAAACCCTATATACTCTTAAATTCCAATGAAGCCGTGCATTCGTAGTTCAATTTGTTACCCCGCTTCTTTTAGCCATCGCCGAGCCTATGGATATTCATCTGAGTTCATCAGTAGAGATGGAATCACCCCTTCCTACTAATGCCGACCTCGTTGAGCAGGGCTCGTCAGCAGTTCCAAATCACATCCTCAGTGCTGAAGGCAAAGTGGGGATTGCTTTCTTTCTCCTATCTCTTTTTGCTTACACTAAGTATTCTTGAAACTTTGCTGCTTTTCTCTCCACCTAGAGCCGGTTACATCAACTGTTGTGGCAGTATCAAAGAACCCGGCTAGAGTTAGAGGGACACACAGATTGGTGCAGCGTGGCAACGATGGATCGTATCCACGCCCTTTCCCGTGAACCTTCGCTCCTTCCTCTGGGAGTCAATGTCTTCCCCGCTCTGCCTTTCATTGATTCCTCTTTCGAGCTCTGCCGAGTTGTGCAGGACCGATTTGAGCACTTGCCTCTGTTTAGGCGAGTTAATGCTTATTTTTAAGCTGTCAAGTCTAGCGCTCGCATCTTTCCTTTTGACTAGATCTTCATGCAACCAATTTTAAAATTACTTTGCAGAATAATGAATATGACCTCCTTTCCAATCCCCACCTCTCTTGAGGTGGTTTGGTCTCAAGCTAGAATGATTGTGCAGCTGTCATTCCCAAGAAAATACCTTTGAATTTAGCAACGGATGCGTGAACAAATAATGAGCGTGGACTGGTTAATATTGGTTAAACACTACCAAATTTGTTGATACACTTGCAGATCTTTTTGTGGGTCTATTTATCATAACCTCGAGTTCTTTCGATCTCAGTCTTATCAGCTATTTTCTAGTAATATTCTACCCTTTTGTCTTGAAATAGCTCGCCCTTCAGCCTACTCTGCACTCGTGACAAAGCTGTCGGCTTGCCATTACAATTAGCGACTACATCTACATGTCCCCTGAAATCAGTGGATGTAGAGACGGTTATCAATCAATTTTATCCTCTCTTGTCCTCCACTCGCTGGCTTTGTCCTCAAACAATACCTCATCTTCTACCCCAGTTTCTCACCTCCTCTGGTACGTCATTATGGACGCCAAACGCATCTAAAAGAGTGAAATCAGGTTCAAAAAAGTCTCTCTTTTGCGGTCAAAAGTTCCCATTTTGTTCCCACTCAAAGTTATTTTCGAACTATGTTTAGTCGTTTTGAAGCTTGGCAACCAAAATTTAACTTGGTCGTACTTTTTGTAGGTCGCGTGTTTACTTGTGGCAGATTTCTGTCTTTTCCGGTTTTAAAACATTTTTCATTCGAAGCTGTATTTTCCCATTTACTTGAAGCATTGAAATCGATCTTAAGAAAAACCAATTGGTTTCTAAAGAAGCCTTGGTTGCCTTTCAATATCCTGATCAAAGTTTGTGGATTTACTGAAATCTGAGTGCCCCTATTTTTCACGGTCCGCGCATGTTAGGCATTTTGTTGGAATAAATGAAATAAAAGGGTTTTAAGGTCATTTTACGCTAATATTGATAGAACTATTGAGAATGTGTTTAAAAGAGTGGGTAATTCCTCTTCACGTTTTATTTTAAATTCTTGCTAGATGAAATGGAATTCGTACAATCAGCTCTCAATTTAGCCTTTGTTACTCTTGTGATTTTTTTGAAAAGCAGTTTCAGACGATTAAATATGGTAATGATTTGAATTTGTATCTTAAATCATATACAGTTTGTATTTTGTGATAAAGGAGAGAACAGAATTTATGAAATTGTCTCATTATTGATGTGGGTCTTCATTTCAGGTAAAATTCAACGGTTGCGCAGTCTTCTGCTCGATCTGGTACGATCACCGTCGCCATCGTCCCGACCTTCTGAGACACATCTATCGCAGAATCACACAAATCGAACTCCCTCCCGACGTCCCCGTGTAATCTTCCTTCTTTGCCATCGCACTGCACTGCTCGACCTCCTCACTGCCTGGTTGTCCATTGATCCGTATCTGGCCAGTCTTGCTCTTCTCCGTGCTCCTATCGACCAGCTAGATGCAGACGGTGAGGATGATTCTATGCTGCTACTGGACGATAGTCATGCCAAGAGTGGAAGATCGCTGTGGGTAGACCAGGTGAACGCCTGGCCCAGCGGCATTCAGGGTCCCCTTCTTGTCCTCCTACATGCCCGCTCTCCGTCGCTGTCTGCCGCTGGTTTACGGATGGGGCCAGATACGCGCCTTGTTATCTGCGATGCGGATTGGCGAAAGGATGTTGTCAGCACGGTTAAGTCGAAGTACGGACCCAAATTTTACGTTGTTGCCTTCCCCTTTTAACTCCTTTTTTGCTTTTCGGAAAATTCAGGAAATTACATGGGTCTTATGACGAACTGATGATTCAAGATAGACCATGGCAGGGCAAACAGTCTAAATTTCCAGTCGAATAAGGGTTTAAGGAAGTTGCGTCAAACTTGTTTACACCTCAGGCTCACTAGATTAGCATTAATTTTAATGTTTTCATGTGTAACAATTGTTTGCGAGAAGCAGCTAAGAGCGTGAGTATGGCCATACTGGTAGTTGTAGTTCTTGCTCATTTTTACCATCATTTCAGCAATGTCAGGATATGCCTTTTTCATGCGTAGTCGCGTACTCAATCTAGATTTTCGGAAAGTTAACAAGATGTGTGTGGTTGATGATAAATAAGGATAGTGAGTTGGATCATTTCAGTGAGAATATGGGTGTCTAATATTAGCACTGGTACTACTGCATAGCGCTTTTTTTCTCTAAGGAAGCACAAATGCTTGAGCAGATGGCTATCCAGAGGACCATGTTTAAAAGTGCTGATAAAGATGTCGTTTTCATAATGATTGGTTGAGAAATCAAGGGTTATCAGTCTTAATTTCATGAACTCTCAATTGTAGTCGATGGTATGACTGTCATAAGTTTTCCACACTGCTTGAAACGAATTTCAAGTAGCCTCTTTCGTCGACCAGAGGAACCCTTAACAGTGCTGAACTCCTTAGTGCTCTCCACATTTAAAAACATTCTAATTATCAGCCTCGCCTGTAATTTGGCTTCATATTGAACCAGCTCACCCTGTTCGACTTTTTATTCGTTTATTCTTCGATTGTGTCAGTAGGAAACTCACAAGGGTTTCAGACACTTGGTTTGTTTTAGATTTTTCTTGCTCTACAAATTTTAAACATGAATGCGCAAGCTTCCTCACCCATATGATCTAGCCTTCCTAACATTATCTATTGTTAATCCAATCTGCCTGGTTTGTGACAATGCGCAAAAATAACCTTAAATGCGTGACTGAAAACATTTCGTTCGGTTTTCGAAGCCTTATCTGAAGGTCACGTTCGATCCTGTTGTGGCTGTATGTATGGTTGTTTGCGCCATTTTTGTCATTAAACATAGTATCCTTTTATTTTATAAACTGTCTTTGCTTCTCCAATCTCTCCCAAATCGCATTCCATAGATTCGTTCCAAAATATTGTACTAAATTGTTCATTTCTGAGTTTTTTTATTTTAAGTCTTAGCTTGACTGTTCATCGTTTCAAATTTCGTTATCCATCCGTTATTTCCCATTACCCAAAGGCTGCGTTGCTGGTCAATAAACGGATTGGTAGATGTACCCCCGAGGACTCGCTGCAACGAGTCCCTTCCTCCTCTTCTTCAAGCCTACCGTTTGGTAACGGAGTGGGATAGTGGGGACAGTGTAGAGGCCCGTCTAGTCAAGTCGACAGCCATCCAACTTTTGCCTGATTCGGTTTTCATGACCGCATCGCCTCCCGCCGCTTCTGCTGCATTCGCCTCCACTGGCAGATCACGTAGTGCCGTTGCACTGCCACTAATACCTCCTTCCTCTCGGGTGCAGCCGAATGTGGTGCGACAATTGGTCTCGTGCCTTCGTCGGCGTGCTCTTTGGCGCAGCAAGACGGCGCTGCCGCCTTTGCAGTCGCAGGTTTCCTCAAATACCTCGATGCCCCCTCCTCTGGACTCAGATGGGGTGGAAGAGGAAGAGGAGGCGACTACCACGCAGGATGATGAGTCGGACAATGCCTCGCTTTTCCATAAACGAGCACCAATTCAAAAGGATCTAGTAAGTGTAGTTGTCGTTTTATGGCGAATCAAATGGAACAAACATCCATAGCCTGTTAAGATATACTTTAATAATGGGTTGGATTTTACACTTTGATGCAAGTTTGCGTAAATTACTACGAATGGTCCTAGGAGCTTTGCCATAGTATCGCCAATCAAATTACTTTGTCCTAATCCTATTCAGTTTTGGGTTTTTTTCATACCAAAAGCTAATCGTCAATTCAGTATTAAGTTGTGGAACTTGAGTTGTTGCTTAAGCCCCGAGGAAAGTGTTTGTAGTGTTTTGCTTGAAGTCGAGTTTTTTTGCCTGTTTGTCAACTTCTTTTTCATCCGCAAAGAGGCCTTAATTTGGTTACGCCTGTTGTTTCCCTAGCTGCTGCGATAATGCTTCCATTGGACAAACTGTAATGCAATCCCCTAGTCGTTCTACATGAAATGTTCTAGGCGCTTTTTGACATTAACTGGTTAGTGTGAAACTGCAACGACGGGCTCCGTGTTCACTTGTTAGGCTCATGCGCCTTTGCTGAATCATACAGCAACTATTCTGATGTATTTATCAGCCGTACTTGATTTGACTCAACTGACCACTGTGGAATGAAACATGTTCTCTCCTCCAGCTCATTCAGTGTTTTGACCTCCATGAGCCACCACGAGACGTTCAAGCTTGGTGTTCTAGCCTCGCCGAGCCTGCCGCCATAGCTGTGGAAATGCACAGCGACTGTCTTGATCCCCAATTGGAATCAGTAGTTTCACTTCCAATCTCGGAAGATTCTCTTCTCCGTGCTGCCGGTCTAAATTCCTATGATGACGTCCTATTCCAACAATCTCCAATTAGGCTTGTGCCACCTGAGGTGCTGGAGATGTGGGAGTTGGATCAAGCCAGCTGGAGAGAGACTCTGGAAGCAGTCGTGGAGTTCACTATGGGTCAAGGGGAACCGCTCTTTTACTTGCCTCCTGGAGAGAGTGCGGGGAACATGGTTGAACAAGAAATCGCTGATGAGAACAATCTACCCATTGAAGATGCTTTTAAGCTACCAGTAAGCTTCACTCTATTCCTAATTTTCCGACAAATTTAAAGTAAATTTTAGCATGTTGTATTGGACAACATGTGCCATTGTTTGCTCTTTTCTTCTTACTCACCGGTAAATGGCTTTTTTGGTTCAGTCTCGTAGATTTGATACAGATGGCTGCGTGACTGGAAAATGTGGCCGTAGTAAATGGTAGCGGGTCTTACAACCAGCTGGACTGATTGTTTTGGTACTTTTTTTGCGCATATAGTTTCAAATCACCATGACTATTTGTAAACTCGATCCCATTTGCTGCACTCCCTCACTATATTTTGCACTTGAAATGATGTAAAAGGAAAAACCTTTTTCCTCCAGAAGGTTGTATTTGCTAGTTTCCAATCATGGTAGGGGAGAGTATGGGCTGGTTGACGGTTAACCTCGTTTCTAAGGCACCCTTCAACGAGTGAGCTGGTTATGGTTCATTAAGCGCAAACTCAATTTACACCTGTTTTTGTTTCTCGTAAGCTAATGGAGGCTTTGTTCAAAAGCTGGAGGGCAACATAAACAGTCAAAATACTTTTGGACAAAAACTGTCATTTGTCATCACATCTAATAGTTATTTGCATAGCAGCGTTTCATGCTTGGTACTATGCCAATGGTTTCATTTCTACGTTTTTAATATGTCCTTTCAAAAATCCCCTATTTTCGGCAAATAATTCACTCCTATTCCCATTAAATAGTGCCAGCATTGCCTATATAAATTCCCGCGATGCTTGAAATACGCGCAAACTTGTCAATTTGCCCCCGTCCTTACTTCATTCCTTTGCTTCAATGTTATTTTCACCTATTCTAGGCGTATTACTATTCACTTAAAGATCATACCGTTACCGTCTGGTCTTTTAAGGAAACTCCTCGGGAAAAGATAGCCCAAAGTTTTTCTAAGGTCTTTAGAAGGTGGATTTATTTTGAGGCTATCTCTGGCCGAAAGAATCTAGGTGTATTCATCTCGAGTAAGAGTGAATTTAACCAGCTTTGATCAAGGCTGTCTCCTTGTTAATGTCATTTTCAGGATGAGTGCGAAAATGTTATTTAGTGTAATCAGTTGTACGAATGCTTTGCTTAAATATGTGCCTCGGTCGCTTTCTTCCTCCCCTTCTAGCTCTGGGTGCCCTCTTTCTTCGAAGACCCCGAGTTTTGCAAAGGACCCCTTCCCGCTCCTTTCGACAGGCTCGATCTTACCAGGGCTATCGCCTCCAATGTCGCAAAAACTCGCGACAACTCATCCTCTGCTACCACCTGGGGTTATGCCTCCGATGCAATGGCCGAAGCTGAGCTGCCTCCATTTTCCTCCACTGTATCTCCGTTATTCGATTCTACTAACACTACAGCTACAAGGTATCCTGGTAGTGTCGGTAGCAGCCCTGCCGTCAATGCATCCGCCTCAACCAAGTCAGCAGTCGAAACGGCATCGCCGGCCATGAGCTACGCACTCAAACGAACGGCCGTCGCTACGCTCTCCGCTCGCAATAGTGTGAATGTCAGTGGTGGTCGCGCTGCTGCTCCACCCTCCAAGAAACGCAGGCTTACTGGAGCTGCTGCGATGGCTGCTAGACGTGCAGCGAGTAACAAGGCTGCTGCAGCTGCAGCTGCTACCGCTAACTCTTCTGCTGTAACTGATGGTAGCGCTGGAAGGTTAATACGATTAGAACGTGAGTTGTCTTTGATGATTTGAAACTGCTTTGTTCCCAATTGGCATGGACCTCATCAATCTGAAGGGGTAGCCTTTGTGTACTTGATACAGAGTTGTCTTTCTAGTTTTGACTTCAGCACACCGATTGCTGTATGGAGCTTTCTAGGTTTCAGAATGGCTACTGTTGGAAATGCATGCGCACTTTGCAGTACATTTTGGCAGCAGTGTCTGACGTCATCGTAGTCTGGCCGATATGTACGTGTGCGCTAACCGATCCCCTTTCTAGTCGGTCTTTATCCATTTGCGCGATTTTACTCTTTCTTAAACCTACAAATGTTTCTTTTATCGCATATTCAAGCGCCATCAAATTATTAACATTGTTATAAAGGTATTGATTAATTACTTGCCGGGTCTACATGCATTCTTCAATTCATTGAACTGATTTTAAACGCAAAGTAATTCGTGACAGGCAATTCGCTGCAACGTAGCTGTCATTTGTGATGGCTCACTATTTACCTGCATGGAGTCGATAAATAAATTTTGTATTTATTGAACTTCAAGAGTGAATAAATTGCAGAGGCAGAGGCAGTGGCTTTCAAAATTCGATTTTGAATGTGCGATTGGTGAGCACATTTCAATAGAATATTTGTTGAAGAAGGAATTTGAGAAGTTTCTTTATAAACTAAGCCCCTTAAACTCAACCCCATTCAATTGAAATGTAAGTTTTGACAAGTAGATTATTTTTCATGTTGCTGTTATTTATTTTCATCCCTTTGAGAATGTAGGATGCTTTAAACATCGTGGTTAGTTTAGGTTCATCTTAGCCACTCACTGACCTTTTGAATAGGTTCTCAAACATTAACTACTCTTTTCCTCCCTCCTTCTAGGTGATGAAAAGCCGTTGGTCAGTTCTTCCACGCAGGACCGAGCTGATCTCCCCTCCAATTCAGCCTCCGGTACCGGCACGACCACTGGCTCTGCCACAGTAGCAGCGGCCTCCACCCCTACTATTACTCCTGCCACCGTTTCTACTACCCTTACCATGACCCTTCCTTCCAACCAGAAGATCTCTATTCCACGTCCCTTCTACTCTCGCGACCTTCGAACCATTTCTGGAGGCGCAGCGAGCACCACCAATCAAGGCGGCGGTGTTGGAAGCAGTGGTGCCAGTGCTTCAGGCACTTCCTTCAGTCCCTCAGCACGAATCCGTCGTGTAACATCGTCCACACAAATTACGAGTTCGGCGCGCCTAAGCGGCTCTGGCGGTGGCTCATCTCCAGCAGTTCCTAATGGTGTAACAGGAGTGTTTCCTGCTCTCAACAATCCCCATCTCCTTGCCAAATATGCCATTACTTCGACAGGGAAGCCGACTGCTTCCCAGAGGCAGGTGAGTCTTGTTTTTCCAAGGGGAAGAAATACTGTCTCAGTTCAATACACTGATTGATGGAAAGTCGTTGTCTCATACAGACTAGTTACATTATTAACTCAAAGTTCGTCTCCACCAATTTAGTAAGTAAACAAGTCTGTCGGCAAAGCCGTTCGACCACCTTAGTGATGTCGTCTCTGAAACCGCTGCAAAGGTGGTCATTAATTCACCAAAATAAAGTTGTATGAGTTGGGAGGCATTTACTTGGACATTTGGCAGATCTAGCCCCTTTATTTTGGAAGTAGTGTTGTAAATAGCAAATGCTATCTTGTCGACTTGGAGTTTGGGCAGAACTCTGTTGCATTCTCAGTAGAAAGTGTGGGCGGAACCCTGCGCCATTGGGTTGATTGCTGGGGGCTAGCTGAATGATAAAATCCATGGCCGTTCGTGGTTAAGTTGAACAACCGCTTTAATGTAACATAGAAGACTTGAGTTGGCAATCTCAGGCCCTTAAAATCATGCGCCGATAATTAAACTGTTGATGGGTGGTTTGCAGTTCTCATTGCTATTGTCGCTCATTTTAATTCAAAGACTGATGTATGAGTTAAATTCCGTAATGCGGATGCTTCTGATTGACGGCATTTAATTTTTATGACCATAAAGGTGTCAATGGGAAGACGCGTTGGTCAATTAGTTGTCCGGTTGGATAAAGAATTCCTCTGGATCTAATAATGCTATTGTTTAGAAGACTGTAGCTAATTCCAAAATTGTCTAATTATGCGAGTCGTTTTCCTTCTATCCGCGTTAAAAGTAACCAGATACCTTGTTTTAGGGTTTTGGGGCACGTAACATATTGCGTTGATTTCGCGGCAGGTTCAGCGGATCGTAGTAGCATAAAGTTAAGATAAATGCTTTATTTGGGACGTCTCGAAGGTCTATTTTGAGCCGAATTACAGAGGCGATTACTCGCCATTTCTGCTACCTCATAAATCTGAGGGGTCAGGTACTGATTTTGAAAGATACAAGGCGTACTTTAATATTGACACGAATCGTTTACTGCGATTCTGTAAGCCGGTCATCATGTTTCGGATGGTTTCCCCCTTAATGATTTACCTCTTTGTGGTGTCGCCACGCGCCTGATAGTAAACACGACCTCTTGTTAGTTTATGACCTGCAAAATGACGATGCAGTGCGTAAACTTATATATTGTTGTCAATTAGAATGTTTCAAAATTGGTGTGAAATACTCTGTTCCAAGTCTTCTTCACCACAGTCGTGTAATCCTGCTGTTGACAGAACTGGTGTAGTTTCAACTGGACGCAAATGCTTAGCATTGTAAATCTATGCTGTTTGGATGAACCAATTCGTGTGGCGTATAGCGATAAGCTGAAATTAGAACTTGGTCTGAGGAAATTAATAGCTCATTTCAAAAAGGGATTATTGGTTTCCTTCTGATGTTCAAGTGGCTAACATGTCGTTATCCAATTGCCTTTCCCCATTTTTGTCTTCCCCAAGCGAGGGCTTGTTTCTTGCCAAAATGTGGATTCCCTCGTCCCTGACGAGGCTAAAGCATCGCCAATCTTGCCTGTTTCGTGACTGCGCGACGTTACTCTGTCGCGATCCTGCTAATATCGCTGCCTGATTGGTTCGTCTGTTTGTCAGAGGCATTAACCCTTGTACGTACGTGCATACACACGTGTGTGCATGTGTGTTTAATGAGATGTGGGTTTGCTTGGCTTGCTTGTGTGCGTATTACTCCTTTCAATGATTTAAGCATTGATTCACATGTTTTTACCGACGGTGTTCAGGGTCCTCATCCCTCCGGCATGGTATCCTTCAAATACGGCTCCTCTTCGACTGTGGGTCATCCTCAGTCGTCGGTTAGCGACATCAAACCTCTTGAGTGGTCACCTCTGGAGGAGGCTGCCTTGCTGATGGTAAGTCAATTGCTATTTTAGGGCTATTTGTAAACCGGCGGAAGTAGTGCATTGTTGATTTTGCTTGGAAGGAGCTTAATGCTAGTTTAAAATCGGCACAAAACAGTAGGAGTAACCTTGATCTACTAATGTGTTCGGCCAACGCTAACGTTGCGTGATGTCGCCTGAATGCTTTATGCCACTTCCAACTTACGTTATATTACAATATCGGCTTAATTTTAGGTTGCTATGGCATTGTGCATCACAGATTCCTTTGAAGCAATAAAATGTTAAACCACGAAGTTGAATATACCACACTGGACTTGCCTTTTTCTCCTTTGATTATTTCCTGTACAGTCGAAACTCAGGTCCACTTGCTGTCAAGGAAACTAAGAATCCTCTTAGCTGGTTTTCTAAGATATTTATTTATCCTTGCCTTAAGTGGTACAATGAATTTTGGGCGATTGTTTGATTCACTTTGGCACATATGAGCCCATAATGACTGCTTCCTTCAATTTTTTTGTTCCATCTCAGTGATAAAAAGCTAGCCTCTTATTTTTTGTCCTTTCGATTGCATTTGAGGGTTAACATATCTATGGAGTTTTGAGTTTTGACGGGTTGGCATCTCAGTTTACTCAGCGCACACTAAACTGGCTTCATCTGTCTTTAGTTCAGAAATAACCTCTCAGTTGCATATAAAACTCGTGGCACCGCCCTTGTTTCATGCCAATTCTGTTCTCAGCTTTGTAAATTTTAAAAAAAATTAGGTACTTGAACGTCACAAGTTTTTGCGCTATTTCCAGTGAGTCTGCCAATGATTGGTATCTGCACGGTTTGCGAAATACCCTACTTCACTTCCTATTATCCATATCAGTCCACGAACCTCCGTTTTTCTACCTTAGTTTGATAAAACTGTTTGCTCCCATTGATATCAGCCCGTCAATTTCTGGCTAGTAGCTTTGATTCTCAGCAATATTGTTTCCCATTTGGAATTGCCTAGTTCTTCCATCTCTTGCTTATTTTCGACAAAAACATCTTTGTTCATCGTAGAGCATTTGACTGATCTGCAGGAAATTGATTTAATTTTTGGCTTTGGTGGTCCTTTTAAATAAACTATTTTCTATTCCTTCATGAGAATTCCTACTATCGCTACTACTTCTCCATCTTGGTAGCCTCATAAGATAAAAAATTTCTGTTCTTTTTCAGTGTACTACCAAACTTCAAGACATTCCTCTCACCGTCGGCAACTCGTGTCTTTCTCACTCCCCTCATCATCAAGCGACAGCTACCTCCACCTATACACGAATGCCAAACTTTCGTCTGGTGGAGTTTTTCCTTAACAACTTCCATGCTACTCGCGCCTATCGCAGCTGTCGCCAATGCCTCCTGGTCTACTACCGCATACTTTCTGCCCTCGTGACCTCCTCTGCGGCCGACTTGATACTTCCACCTACTGATGAAGGTTGGTGTGTTTAATCACGAATATTGGTTTAGCAGACAGAAGGATCTCCGTATGTTTGGATCAGATGCGTTTCATCCGCCTCTTTTTTTCCAATGTTTTAATGATGCCGCATTAATACCCATGTCCTGATGTCATGCCGATTTCAAATTCATTTCGTGCAGCATTTTAAAGATGTGTAGGCGTGATCGCATCAGTACATTCTGGCTTGACTCCCGGTGACAAGTATAGCTTATTTTTCCTTTAATTAAATTTGGTCTGTTCAACTTCTCAATCAATCTCTGTGGCATCAATGGACCAATGGAACACGGACAAAAGCTGTTCGTAGCAGGTAGTTTATTGATCAAAATGCTATTAATTTACATGACCAACTCTTAATGCGGATCGTTTGAAAGGGCTTTGTCCATTCTTTGACAGGAGGTTTTGAGATGGAGATCTTTTTAGGCGCCATGAAAAGCAAAATGGACAGCTTTCGGAGCGGTCATTGTATGTGTTCCTATGCTTGCTCGTATAGTACGCAGCCCAATCTTTCCCATCCAGTTGTTTGCTTCATTTCAAAGGATGTGATATCATCGGAACAGCAATCATTTAAGGCACGTCGGCCAGTTTTTTCGTTTTACTCTGGCCAAATCCATTTGTTTGGCGTAATTCACTTTGGTTCCCATGATGTTTATCGGTGGTTGTCTATCCGTGTGGCTATCCCTTTAGAGCACATCAATCATTCGCACATGATTTGGCAATCGGGTGCTTGACCACTGGACTTTTCACGAGAATTACTCAGTTTACGTTCAAAAATGACCGAACGACTAGTGCGCACTTGATGTTCGTAGGCTAGCACCTTTAAAAAGCAAATCAAAATCGCCAAATTTCGTTAACTTGGACCACCAACCGTATTTGCATGCTTCGACGAGCAGTTGCGCTTTGATTTTGACTGAATTTCTCTCACACAGTTTATGGCACCAATGTTTATTTCAAAAATTAGTTGCAAAGTTTCTCCACCACCTATGGTAACATGTAATTGCGTTCCTCTAGTATGCATTGTTAAACAGGCTGAACGTCGTAACAACCTTTTTTATAGTTTGTGGGGTTCACTCCCAAACTTTAGCCGTTTTGCCTCCTTTCAAGCGTTGACTGTTGGTGGGACTTTACTGCATCAAGCCGATTGAGGAGTAGAGTTGCAAAACCAACGTCTAGAGCTTCCCATCATCATTGGCTCTCAAAAGTTACAATTTTCTTTTTGAATAGCTCCAATATCACTTGAACCGAGCGTGGACCATGTCCCCCATAAAGTTATTCTTAATCGCTTTAACTGACTCAGGTGTAGTCATTAGTCCTACCATCAGATCAAAATGAAAAATAAATTCTGAGCATTCCAAAGTTAGTGAAGTAAATGAATAAGCACGACTCATGAGTCACTTCTGCTATTTCAAGTGGTGTGGTCACTTTTACATGGCTTTACTCAAAAATGATTTGCTTATCCCATCTTTGTGGTTGCGTTTGTGAGCGCATTTTGGACCACAAACGGGCTGTCTTACTCCATCTTAAGTTATGCAATCCTCTGATTTCTCATTTTGCGCTCTTTAAGCGCATCCTCAACAACAACACTCGTGGAATTTGAATGAGAAGTTGGTACTTTACCATACTTACCTTTAAGTTTCTCTTCAAAGGCCACCTTTCTGATCCTTTGTATGAGCTAGCTAAGTGGCTTTTTTGTACTGAGGGGGTGATCGGACGTGTAGAAATGGTAGTTTTCAGCTTTTTTGTCGGTGCTTTTATAGCCGTCAAGGCCTCGATCTGCAATGCTCGTCAGTTTGTTAAAATGCACTGAACTTTATTTGCCTCAGAATACTGACGTTAGTTTCTCTGGGCGAAGTTCGCGTTAACCTGTTGAGGCATTATTTAATAATCGACTTCATGACTGTCAACAATGTCATACATGCTGGCAACACAAAAATCCAGATAAATGTCTGCTTCAAATATTGTTTTAGCCAACTCATTTATGCCACGTGCCCAAAAGAACATGTTGTAGTTTGCGCTGTATCTGATTGGCCTCGAACACTGTTGGCAGCCACATGACGCAGGTCGTTACCTAACCAAGCTAGGTTAAGATTTGTAATTCGCCCTCGCAACTGTCCTCACTACGCTTTCACTTTTCTCAGACGGCCCGATTTCGACCTACCCCCACCATTTGCAGCACCAGCAACATCAACAGCATGGGTCATCAACGAGTGTGGGACGGAAGGTGAAGAATAAATTGAAGAGTGGTCTCTCCACCCCTATCATGCCGCCTTCAGCTAGTCCGTTGGACCAAAACACCTCCATTAGTGGTGTCTCGAACGACTTCACAGTCGCCAGTGGTGGCGCCACCGCCAGTCCTGCCAACAAATTGAGAGGCTATCAGTACTTCCTGGTACTTAATAACTGCCTTATTCTGTTGGGTCTGAAGTATGGCATTATTCCTGGCTTTGTGACACTTATTTCGAATTTAATTAACATTAAGTATTAACGAGTACAGACTCAAAAGCTGCTACTTTTTTCTTTCGATGCAGCTCTCAAGTAATTGGTAATTATTTACGCGATGTGTAGACTGTGCCTTGCTGATGACCATTTCGAATACTTGTCTCTTGCTCTACGAGGAATTTGGTTGTATTGATTTTGACTGATACTGTTCACTTCATATTTAAGTAGCGAGGTGTGTTTATTAAACCAATATTATCCTCTTTACATTATTCAAGAGTCATAAGTCTGTTTTAGTGCTTCCTTATTCTCCCCGATAGAGCTGTTTCTGGTATTTCTTGATCGGCTCGACGGATTGCGCAATGTGAATATCATATGGTATCGTCTATTTGGTATTGTGAACAGCCTAATGCATGAGTTGTACCATTAGTCGCAACTCTTTTTGGTCGATTGTTATTGGTGCTGGCAACTACTGGCCCAAGTGATTCCACCAGAATGAATATTTACCTATGCCTTCAAAAATTTGGCTAAAGAAGAGTGTTTGAAAAAGGTTTTGTGAAATATCAACGTATTTCACTTGTTAGTGCGTTTTAACGCAGTGTTTTCAATGACTGCATCAAACGTTAATCTGGGTAATCGCGTCAAATCAAGAAGTGTTGTGTTTGTTGAGCACTTTTCACGAGCTACACAAAGCTTCTCAATTCCTGCTCATATTTCCTCACAAACTGGCATCCATGAAAGTTTCTGATTTAATTACAAAAGTGTAGAGTTCAGTATTCATTGTGCTGGCTTCTCATTAAACGAGGTTTTGATATGAATATTGGTAATTCTTTCAGGGCTACAATTTGAGCTACTTACTATGGCTTGGGGTCTATTCTCCTCATCTTTTCGTTTTTAGTATCTAGAGTCGCATCTCTCTACCTTGGCTACCGCCTCTACACAAACTCCTGGAGGCTCTGCTACCGTCAACACTGCTGCTCCCATCACCGGTCTGGTAGACAATCAAATAATCAATATTCTTCGTAAGTGTGTTCGTGAAGCGACACCTAAGTCAGGAAATTCGAGCAGCCACCACCACCTCCATCATCATCATCACCCTGGCGTCTCTGCAATGGTCTCCTCCCATCATCCTCAGACGCAAGCTCAGCAGCGGGTGGGCGGACCAGCGACTGCAGCAACGATGTTAATGCGAAACGCGGCGGCGGCGGCTGCGGCCGCAGCCGCCGCTTCGGCGTCCCAAGTGCCACCACAACTGCCTAGCGGAGCGACGGTGATTCAGAAGAATCCATCCCATATTGCTGCTCTTCAAGTAAGTGATTAGTCTCTTCCATTTTGATGCTGATATTTGCAGAGCGTTTCCAGTACCTAGCCGATGGCTTTTGCAGGAGCTTATTTGCTTGCCTTCGGAATAGTGACTGGTGGAGTTCTTGAAAATCTGGGCTTGGACTTAAGCTTTGTACATGGTTAGTGGCAGACTTTTTATTGATAGCAGAGGCTATATCGCAATCGGTTAGAACTTGGTTTACAACATTTTCTTAAGGCCGTACTTCAGAGGGTAACTTCAAAATAAAGTGATGCTCTTAAAGTTGTTCAATCATTCCGCAATTCGATTGTAATTGCTTCCCACTCACTCATTGGTATACCTCTCGTGCTTTTCCATCTCAGGAGCATAACATCAGTCCAGATACGTTGATAACACCGGCGATGGTAATCAAGAGTAAGGAGGAACGAGAGGCACGTCAGCGAACAGAGGCCGTAGCAGCAGCTGCTGCGGCTGCTGCCGCTGTAGCCTCTTCTTCCGCCTCTCCCACGCCTTCCAGTGTTCCTTCAGTTGCTGTCGTGGCTACTTCCACGCCATCTGTGCCTGTGTCTGGCTCTGCCGCTGTTGTTGTCGGCTCCGCCAACACTCCTGGTGTACTTCCCACCGCTAGGGTTCATCACCACTCTCATCAACAACATCCAACCATCGTTACCATTTCTGGAACCGGCAGTCCTAGTGGTGGTTCAAACCTTCAACGCTCAGCGAGCATTTTGGTTAGTTGCCTTTACATTTCAGGCAGTTTCTTTACTCACAAGATTTAAGTAAAATATTTTTAACGGACTGATACGATTTCAGCCCTTCTCTACGGCTGCATCTGTTAATTACCATGGTGGCAGTGGTGCCTCCCCAACAGTCTTCCGTTATACTACGCCGGGATCAATGGGTGCCGCTGCACGTCAAGTGTCCTCCACTACTGCCACCCCTACGGGTATTCTGCGTCGTGTTGGTTCTAGTGTGGTCGGTGGCAGTCCCCAGTCGGTATTTGCTGTCACACCTGCCACGGCCTCTGGCACTGCGCATGTGATCTCGGTTTGTCCCACCTTGTTTGTAATTTACGAACTCCATGCATTTTTGTGTGCTTATTCCACAATTGTGGGCGCCATCTTTCATTCACTTGGTTTCTTTGCAAACTTGCCGTATCGGCAATGTTTTCAATGCTCTTCTTTTTCTGTGGATAAATGCGAGTTGGTGTTTTCATTTTTATGGTTTTATTACTTTACCATCGCTGTTTAGATTTGAATTGTTCGATTGCTATTTTTTTGGTCTGTATGTTCTCTTTTTTGTTACGGTCCTCAATGAGCGCTCTCCATCACTGTGAATTCATCAGGTCGGCGTGTTTATGAGTATTTGTAGCTTTAATTTCATGCCTAGAAGACACTTATGACCTCACTTCGTTGATTACCTTTTAGAATGTGAATCCGTCTAGAGGATTATCTGTTCAATCACATTATTCGGTAAATATGTTTGTTAAATGTCCAGTTGTTTGCTTTTATTTGGTTCAAAGCGTTTGATTTCGTCATCCTTATTTAGTTTGCATTTGCCAATACCTAGGTTTTATGGTTTACTCAGTCACCCTACGGGTTCATCCGCTTCCTCCTCCTTTTGTTCACATTTTCCGACAAAAATATTTAACACTACTGATCTGGTCTGTGAATTTCCTCCCATCTCAAAGATTTGCTAGTATTGTACTGTTCACTTACTCCTATCCACTGTTTCAAATTTGCCGCTGGAGTTATGATTTCATCATGTCTTCATCAGTCGACGTCTGTCTGCGCCTTCTTAGCATTTAACCCCTCTCGTTTGTGTACATTTCCCTGGATGAAAGCATTGCTCTCCTGCAATTGACGTTTGGTACAAATCTGCTAGTTTTCATTGATCAAATTCACCTAGTTGTAATCAGTCTCGAAAGGAAGAAGTTGATAGCATTCTCCTTTTATCTTACTTTTTTTGTCCTTCATCGTACATGACTTTCTCCCTTGTGAAGCACTTGAAGTTTCTTGTAAGGTTCTTCATTTGATGTCAAACTTGGGATAGAAATATTTTTTGTTCGCCTCACTCGTGTCCATCTTAGCCGACAACGGCATTCCGGTGTGGTCTTTTATTCTCGTTAATCGGTGTCATCTGAATGGGGCAAGGCTTTGCCTATTTTATATTTGTAGCGAGGTTTGTCATTATTTGGGTCTCACTCATATTTTACAGCTGGGAAAGGGGCAACGGCATTTTCTTTTCTCCTTACTCGATTCCTTTGATTGAAGTAGTGCTTCTTTTATTTTTTTGTCGAAAATTGTTTTTACTTGCACCACTTTATTTCCGTCTGAGGTTATTTCTTTGGATCAATTGTGTAAAATTGCAATTCCTGCTTCCAAATCGTCCTTTCGCCACCTTTTTGTGAAAAAATAAGACGGAAAGTGGGTCATTTTTGCTAATTTGACTTTGATTGTTTTTCTATGGTGATTTATTTGAGCGCATGTTGGAGGGTGTCAACTTCTTTTTATTTTCAGAAATTTGGCTTAATTGGGACGTGTTATTTTTGCCCTCTCCTTGCTTTTTTGCGTTCTCTCTATGGTCACAGTAGATGTGGTGCGAGCTTTTCTTTCCATTTTTTGTCAGAATTGTCAGATTTTTTTCATGCTTTTTAGACGATTGACGTTTATTCTGCTAAAATGCGTCCACCTTAATGTTTTCTTGAAATAACTATTGGTATAGGTGGCAGTTTTTAAAGACTCCTCGTTTAATGTTACCTTGTATGTGTATGGTAATTTAAACTAGTTTTTTTCGACTAACACTACTTACCCATTTGATCGGTGGATTCGCAATTAGTTTCGTTCTACTTCTTGTCATCATCCGATATTATGTGTTCCCTCATTTCCTACTCTTTGAACCGTTGTCGCTTCGCAATGCAGTTTTTTCTAACTTTTTTTCCAGAATACGGGAGGTACAACAATGGTTAGACGCGGTGTGACCTTGACTCCGGCGGGGGTATCGCAAGCAGGCGGTGTCGCAAATGCAAGTGGTTGTGGTGCTGGAGGGGTCACGGTGTTGGCCACTACAAGTAGCGCCCGACCTGCCTCGGTGATCTACCATCATCATCAACATCAGACTTCTGGTGCTACACCTGCAGGCATTACTCTCCTGTCGGCAGGAGCTCAGGCCCTCCCACAAATCATTAGACCTCGTCAGCAGGTAGTCTCGTTTTCTGCAGTTACTTTTCTTCTACCACTTTTTTTTCAGATTGCGGGTTACGGTCGATCAATTTCGACGCTTGATGAACCAGAACTGAGTTGTTTGGGTTTCGATGTATTTTCTTTTGCTATCTTTCGACATTTATTTCACTTGTTAGTATCGTGTTGAGCACTCAAATGGGAGGTTGCAACTACTCATTTTTCACGAAATGTTCAGGTTATTTTGAATGCATTCTCCCGGTCGCAGTCATGTGTGGTTTCTGACCAGTTTTTTTTCAGCTTTTGCACCGGAACAGAATTTGTTATTTCTGAACAGTTGATACTGACACCTCTCAACTACGCTTCTTCCAGTTCCTTTTTTTAAAAAGTTCTTGATTCAATTGAGGGAGTGTTTCTGCTTGTGTGAAGATGACTAGGTTTGATCTTCTTTCCTTCTAAACAGAGAAAATGTAAATTGCTGTCCCACTTAATGAGGTCTTACACATCTCTTCTCAGGATTACAGGCATCCCCATATGATTAAGGCGACTGTAAATTTTGAATAAACGACCCCTTTAGATAATCCACCTCCTCCAGAATCGTTCCTACAATCACCATAAAAGCATTCCTTGTGTCGTCATCAAGGGTTTGGCACTGAGGGTTGTTGTTCTTCCGACCAACAGAGGGTACAAATTGTTCTACACTTGATTCCTCTTTTTCTTTCCTAGAATTCTGTCAAATGTCGAAAGCGCTTGTTATCTGTCCTCTTGGAATAAATAGGCCTTCCTCGGTTTTGGGACTGTCGAACTTCGTTTTTGCTTTTCAATACTCATTCTCCACAATCTGCTTTCTTGATTTCGTGGCTTGCGAAATTTCCTTCAGGGCTTCATTCATTCCAACGAAACATTACTATTAGTTTTTTTTGCTACTTCATGCCGGTACAAAGGTGGTAGTGGTTTCAATCAACTGGGCATCTCGTGTGGAGCTGGCCTTCTGACAGTTGAAATGTGTGTTGTTTTGTTCGTGCGGCTGCGAGATGCATGTAAGAAAATAAATGGGGTATTCGACATCATTCGACGAGGGGTTGTATTCTGTGGAATGTCATCAATCTCTCATCTTCGTCTGCTTCCGATATTCACATTTATTACGGTTATTTACCTCCTAAATCTCGTTCTCCGCCAGCAACTTCATGAAGTCAGGCTAGAAGCATCGTGGAAACTATACTTTGTGTTTTTTCCTCTTATTAACTGTCAAAAACGATGGCAATGAGTGGTCCATTCTTAAGTAGCATCCTATGATATTATTTGCGTTTATTTTAATGTAAGCCTCTCCAAACAATAAGCACAACTTGAATTCAAATATTCGAATCGTCATTATTATTGTTGTTTTTTTGTCCTTTAAAGTAAACACAAAAAGATTCCTTAGATCCGTTTGGTGCTGCCCATGAAGTAACTGGAATCGTAAAGACGGACTTTTCAAAGCTCACTGCATAATAAAAATCTTCCTGTGTTCCGTGTTATCTTGAGTATTTTAATATTTTTTACTGGTTCATAATATCTGAATTTTAGTCACGTCATGTTGTGCAAACATTAGGCATGCAGTTGGCTCTAGGCGACTTGGCATTGAATGAAATTACTTCAGTCTTGAAAGATCAGCCTTATCATGATCCTGCTCAGTCTCACAACTAATTTTATTAAACAAGCGTCCTTCACTCCCAGTTTCGACCGGGAACCGCTCTCCCCACACAACGGTTCGTTCGCACACTTTCCGTAACTCCTGCTGGCAGTGGTATAGCTGCATCAGGTGCGGGCCAAGCAACAACAACGACACCGATTCACCGCACTCGCGATGGTCTCTTTACCTCTCCCATCCAACAACATACACAGCAACGCGGTGGTGGTGGTGGTGTAGTTGTTCCGGAGTCGCAGATTCTCCTCTCACGAATTCACCCTGTTTCCAGTGGTTCTCGGCGTCCAGCCACAGCTAACATTGCTGCCAGCGGCGGTGCCAGACAACAGCAATCGGGTCAGCCTACTCCTCCTCCTCCTCCTCAATCGTCTTCTGCATCTTCACACCAACCGCAATAGAGGAAAAGGGAAAGGTAGATGTGAACTCATCAATCTGCGTCCCTTTGTGTACATTTTGCCTCAATTGTCATACTTGTCGTGTTGTACCTCTGTTTTTTGCCCCTGTGCGCGTAACGAGGTTATTGCTCAGCATTTGCGGCTGATGTATGTAGTGTGTATGTGTATTTGCGATGTGCACAACCATGTGATCAGAGGCGTTGGTGCATTCACATACATGCACTCATGATACTCTTTTTTATATTTATTGTAAAAGTATGTACAAAGAGACTGTGTGTCTGTAAATCATCCACAATCATGGCTACTTGCTTGAGTATTGCGCAGAAGCAATAAAGCGTCTGCTACTATTATTACTACTGAAATTCGTCTTGTGAAATTAGGTAAGGTGGAGGTGTGGGAGAGTGAACAGACGTTAGCATGAAGTTGTGGGTTTGATTCGATGGACGAGTTAATTGACAGACGGGAGTATGGAAAGGTGGTAGGGTGGAAGGATAGGTGTTGTTCGATAGTTAAAGGCGCTGGAACTTGCTTAAAGAAGAATACGAAAGCTGGTGTAGTCGGTGGTAGGGGTAATTATTGACTATTATTGCAGAACTAACGTAATGAGTGTCCAGAGTGGACTTTGGTAGCTAATTGACATCTGGTAATGTGTTCAATTCTCAGCAATAGCACACTGCTCCTCTAATTGGTGTCACCTCTAGGGGATTCCTCCTTTAATGTTTGGACATGCGCAGCTACGGCCACACAGTGTCAGTTAATGACTGAAGTCTTCATTTCAGATGCAAACGACAGATGGTACATTTCTGGCAGAGAGCAAAAACGACTGTGGCGCTTCGACGTAATGACCAATTCGACCCTCTAAATTGCCATCTCTAGTAATGTTTATACAACAGGTGTGCCTCAGACGACGTATAAACGCCATATAGTCATATTATATACGTACATAAAGCCGAATCGTTTAGCTGCTCCCATCGATCTTGGAATAACAATACACTTTATATAACGCGCGCCTCATTGCACGCGATGTTTAACCAATCACCTCTCGCGACCTCAGAAGCACGCTCCTCCACGCAACTCCGTGTCGTTTAAACGCAGCCCATTCAAGCGCGTGCACACGTACGCACGCACACGCACCAATTTTAAAGTTGGCAACTGTGTGAATGGGAGGGTGAGAGGCGTGGAGAGAACGGGTTGTGAATGTGAAATATCTGTACCAGATAGGCGAGAAAAGTAGGGATAGAGGCTATTAAATTAACCATCCTTGGGTTTGATAGGATAAGGTTCTAATTAAGGATGGCAATTCCTATGATTACCATACACCCTTCAGCCTATTGTCTATAAAGGGAGGGATTGGGCTTGAGACCATGTTCAGGTTTAAGGAAAGTTATTCATTCTCCTTGACTATTGCACACCTATTTTGACCTTTCTTTTAGGTGGTTGTAAAAAGATACTTCTCAATTTCGCAAAAGTTGTATTGCTATCGCAAAAAAATGCGCCGACAGTTGCATCACCTTATGACCACACAAAAAAAACAAAAGGGCCAGAACTTGAGCGTTGGGTGCTTTCTTTATTTCTTAACAGGTGATTCACCGCCTTAGATGTTCCTTTTTTGACGGAACTACAAAGCTTTATGCGCACAAAAACGTCCCCTTTTTAAGTATGATATCACCTTCTTGACATTGCGCCGTGTTGCGCCGGATTAAACCGTGAGTGTTTACAAGAGAATGAGGTGTTTGTGAATGGGGCCTCTGGGAGGTACATGTGAAGCGTGGAAGCTGCAGGCCAGACGCATTGGTTCAGACGATTCCCTATTGCCTCGATGGTCGCTTCTCGGGGTGACCAGAAATGGGAAATCCCAGAAGTGATCTTGATGAGAGACGCATGTACAGCGTGCAGGATAACTCGAGGCCTCATTGTGGGAACAGAGACTGCAATTTAAGCTGCATGACTGTGACTGCAAATATGATGGAGGATTTTCAAACACTAAATCAAATTCCCATCTAGGCGTTCAGGCAATAGCAGTGTTTTTTGAATATTAATAATTCCTTCCTCGGATGCAGCGTCTCCACAATTTTTCTGGAAGAAGCAGCAAGGGAATCGAATGTAAAAAGCCTTCTCCCGGCTTCTGGAAGCCTCTTACGACGTAGGAACTATGACTGAAGCATGGAAGCCAGAAAGCCCATGCAGGTGATTGGTATCAAAAGAAGACATCATTTCATGGTAAGTGGACGACCAGGGGATCGCCTCTAACATTAATGAAAAACTTATGCGACATATGAAAACTCCTCGTGCGCGTTTCAATGAAGAGAATGTTAATTGCTATAAGTTCAATGAATTTCAGCTTTGGGAACGCATAATTTTATACAACGCTTTCTGTATTGTGCACGCTTAAGATTTTGCTTGTAAGTAGCTGTACTTCAAATAGGGCTAGTTTCAAATGTCGCCTCTTTGGGGTGCTTCAATGTGAAACGGTGCATAAACTGACCTCATCAAAGTCAACTTAAAACCTTTTATTTGGCATGAAGGTGAGCCCCCGACGTATTGGGCTTCAGAGCAAAATTGTCTCCACGAGTGCGCAAAAGTATAGACATAATGAAAAAAGACTGTCGAGACTTAAATAATCACTCCAATCGCCAAAGCAATTAATGTGTTTAAACAAATCGCAGAACTTGAAACAGAAACTTCATGATAGCTGGACTGGTAAACGCTTATTTGTTGCTACGGTATTTCCAACTTTTCTTGACTTGGGGATGTATGGCGAACGTGCTCTAAATATTAAAAAACTCCTTACTCCTGATAACAAGAAATTCATTCTCCCATTAAAAAGGCGACTTTCTGGAAATATGAGAGAAGTAGAGTGTTTGTTCATGTTTAGCTCGTGGAAGGAGACCTCATCCCACCCATTAAGGTGGAGAGTTGTAGCAAATTTTTTGAGTTAATCATAAAATATTTCTAATGTGGTGTCACAAAATAAGCCGTAATGCCTCAACATACTTCGAAGCATATAAATTGTGTGTCGGGACTGCTTTGGCACTAGTAATTTTCAAATAAGCAATCAGAGGTTTGAGGATTTTTTAACAGTTAATAGTCTAAGTGATCGCAGCTCGAAGCACCTTTTCGGAATCCACGTACACAAAAGTGGGTAGGCAAAGGACTGTTTACCACTCGACCGTTCCACAGTTTTGTGCCTGAGAATTGAGTAGAGAAGGTACGAAATCAGATCGGCGAAGGCCAAGTAAATGCTCTTTTGATGTCCAACTGGGCTGATTAGCGGTAAATCAACAAACATCGACAACAACTTTGCCAAACAACGGGACAGAGACGCTGATAATAAAGCGAGTTATTTTCTCCATTCTAATGCAAAAAGTCGAGTCAATTAATTTCCTTTAGTAATAGCATTAGTACATACTGTAGTAGCATTCAAAAGGGCTTTATTTGAAGAAGATTATTTCTAGGATCCTGGTCAAAATAAGCGCATTTGAAGGGATTCCACAGTCGCAAGCTTTGTTGTTGTAAAAACTACATTCGTCGTTGTTCTTTGGACTGCTTTAACTTGAGTGTGAAGGATCACAAGGCTACAGTCGTCCGCGTCGAAGCCACCAGCAGTAAAGATGACCTTGACTCCAACTCAACCAATTAAATATTCAGCAGTAACGTCAAAAATATTTTGCTCCCTTCTGTAAAGTAAACAAAACTGATTTTAGTGCTTAAATTACTAATTCTAACTGTGCAAACAAAATTGCTCAAAAAAAGTTAAACATTCTGAAAAAACGGGTTGTCTTCTGACCAATGTGCAAATAGCAGCAGTTGCCTCGATGGAATGCGATTAAAATAAGTGCACCAGAGCACAATAATTTTGAATGCATCACATAATGGCGTTTTTATTCCACTGCAGTGTTTACTGTTGCGGAATGTAGATTTCCTTTGCAGTAGAGATGATAGATGTGTTCATTCCGTTAAGCCAGCCAAGAATAGCGAAACTTTAAAAAATGGTTGTTATTGTTGAAGAATTGTACATTCTGGCATTTTTCACAAAATT
>UYWX01020636.1:0-19284 GCA_900622495.1 Hydatigera taeniaeformis | reverse complement strand
AGCCCCCCCCCCCCCCCCATTTATCCCCTTGACTTTCCGATTGCGGCTTATCCAAAGTGTATATAACATGGCTAGTCATCAAACAAAAGCTCAAGGTCTCAAGAAATGACTCGTTGCTTTTGATGCTCTAGTCCAAGTATAGGAAAAAAAGTATGTATAAAGTATTACATACTAGCTGTTTGGCGAAAAAAAAACGCTAAAATATGAAAGTTTGACGACGAAAATGAGTTAAATAGGGATATTGTGTCGCAAGAAATGAGGGAGTTAGCAAGGAAATCGCAATTTTGTCAATTAGGCAATCAATCAGTTAGAGTCATTGTCTGAAACCATTCACCTTGAAATAGCCCAAAAACTGGCATCAAGTTGAAGCCCAGGCCTATTAAGCGCTTATTTAATGACCCAACTATAAGTAGGGACGAAATTGCATGAACCAATGGAGAGATCTAGCTACCCAGTTAACCATTCTCAAAATCAAATAGGTCGATTTAGCACAAAAATCTGATCAGTGATTACGTGAATGATGCTGGAAGAAGAGGTAATGTAGGTACGGAGGAGGCTGGGAGAAAGCTGGTAAATCCGAACGAGACGAAGGAGGCTAGGAAGGTGAGAAATGCGTTTTTCAGGATCGTAAGCGACCCAGGCCAGACAAGCCTCCAGGACCACCTGCTCAGAGCGCACCTCGAGATCGTCCGCGGAGAGGTAGGATTCCACACTTTTCAATGGAAGCTGCAGCCACTCGCCCATCGCAGATTCCTCGGGATTTACCAAACTGTGAAAGCAACGCAATTTGTAATAACTGCTTTACTTTTACCATATTGTCACGCAATAATTTCGTTTGCCCAGTATCCAAAAATGGTGTTTTTACAGAACCGTGAAAGCACTTCTAAGACTTAACGTCATTTAATGCCCGACGTTAAGCTTAAGGCCGTAGTGCAGAAATATTAACAACTGAAAATGAAAAACGACAGACTCCACGCCTATTACAGAGGCACGTCAGCGGTATTTCAGAAATGTGCTCTGTTATATGATTTCGTGTAAATTGGTTTTCCTATCACAACAACTTTTGGTAAGTTATGAAAGATCAAGTCACAGAGTAGCCTCAGAACTGAGCATCAACAAACTATAGAAAAATGATTTGAGAATTAAAGTAAACATTCCTAATCCAGATGAAATCTCGAGGAAGATACAAAGCGAAACCCATTTGTATATATTATTTCGGTAAAATAGACATGATGGATTTTCGAAGGAATTTTACCCCGTCTCATGAGCAACACTCTACAAGGTAAAGGGGCAAGGCGAGAAAATAATTTCAAATCCCATACCATTCGTTGAAGTGCGTTGCAGTTTTTATAAGTAATTTGAGACCGAGAAAGACCTACGTAGAGAAATTTTCCGTAGCCATAATGCGAGCACTCTTGGCCAAATCGGGGAACTCATATATTTCTGCAAGTAATTGGACTCCGAGGCAGTTAGAGACGTGAAGATGGTTCTTCATGAAGTCAATACAGGCTTCTACAGCCAAAGGATAGTCAAGAAAGTTGGCTCCAATGAAGATGTCCTGAACAACAGTAGTGCTAAGCGATAGGCGCCCGGTGTAGGCGAAATCAATTAGGTGCCGCAGTACCCAAGGAGAAACCTGTTTCAGATTTACTCGGGACGTCTGTTGTTCCGAAAATGGAGTTAGAAACATGGCCTTTAGAGAAGAAACGGAAAGAAAATAAATAATTAAAATCAGTAGAATTGCTACAAAAGGACGAAGACATTGCTTCGACATGAAAACCGCATACAGCAAAGGATTCTGCAAATTTGTGGAAGACCCAAAAATACAGCATTTGATGCGGCAAAAACGTTGTGCGTATAAGTATCGAAAAAAAAACAAGCAATGAGAAATGAGATACGGATTGAGGACTACATTCGCAGAGACCAAGATCACTTCCAATTAAAGAAAATTAAGCTTAAAAGGAGTGAGTGTTAATATCCAGCAATGTAATTACTGCATTAATGCTAACGTCGGACAAAAAATGATGAGTGGCAAACATTTAGCTAGTGAGATAGCAAGAACATTCAGTTATTAAAATGAGAGAACTAAAAGCCTGCCAAAACATTCAAATAACCAGACTCAACAGTAGCAATCAAATAATTAAATATGACTAAATATACTCAACCTGTAAAACTTGAAACAAAAAAGCCGAATAGAGAAGAAGAGTTCAACTTTCTCACAACAAATTTCTACAAACATTAGCAAAATATCATCTTTTTCACCAATAAGTAGGAGTTTCTGCAATGACGCAAAAATTCCATCTTCTTAAGGTAAAAATACCCGAGGAGTGAAGAATGAGATGAAACCTACATTAAAATAACGGGAACTGGCGGCAAGTACCACTTTGTGGCAGGGGAACTCTTCCTCCGATGCACACAAAATCACATCTGTGTAAAGGCCTTTTTGACGACATTCTTGAAGACCGTGTAAGAGTGATGCAACCTGCTTGTGAATACAATTTTCCCTAAAACGTTTCTCGTTAAAGAACTCCGCCTCAGTAGATTTGTCTCCAGTATGAGACTTGCTCATAGCTTCGAAAGATGGGGACAATGCCACAAGCTGATTGGTTCGTACATTTGTTGCAATTAACCGCTTGTGTAAAAAACCATTGTAAAAATAAACTGTAGGAGGCAAAATTTTTGCAACAGTAAAATTATGGTTCACTTTGCCCATCGAAAGCTTAAATAGCATGCTTGCAAAATGAGTTGCTTGTTGCTAGGTCTAATCATTGCCAAAACATCTGCCATGACCAGGAAGTGCTTTTGTCGCAAAACACATGAATTTTTGCAATGAGAACGCTAAAACTGTTGGGTTGTATTTTTACAAAGAGGAAAATGTTGTAGTTTCTGCAATGGTTGGCCTGCTTTTTATTTGGAAATAAAGCCAATTATGAATAAACCTTCATTCGCTCCTGCGAAAGAAAGCAGTGTACCGTCCCGAGGCTTCCCACAGGATGGGAGAAGGCATAAATGGGGTTAAATACATGTATTCGGAGGACGGCAGGACAAATAGGCCTGGACATGGCCTGAAGGCCAGCCCACGTGTACAGGGTCAAACAAATTCTAAAGTTATCACCAAACGTCAGGTAGACATATAAACAAAGAATTACAGTGCTCCTCTCTCCTTTTAAACGGCATCTTCGACGTTCCTCTTTGGTGCCCCTCCCGTGCCAGTCATTACAACATATTCGGTACCAAATGTAAGCACCCACGAGCTAACCGCGCCAGTCGACAGACCACGAAACTGAGGAACCGTACCTGGTCTTCTCAGCAGCTTCAACAGGATCTGTTGTTACGTTCGGTCTGACAACCAGATTCGGGGCCGCATAACCTCTCGACCTTCAATTGCTTCCAGGAATTGACTGTGGAACCCTGGTCTAAAATATATCTGTTACAGGGAAAACAGGATGAGCCACTGTCTCGTATGTAAGGATAACCATAGTGTCACTTCCGACACCTAAACACGGATTTTTTTATGGGAAATTCCGACACGAAACTTTTCCAGGTGGTTCATGGCGGTGTCGCTTCAGTTATTAATAGCTTGTCTGTGGGACGTGGGAAAAAGGTGAAACCAATTTCAGACGTCAATCTAGATTCTTCCGCTATGAAGGATTAAGGGATTCTACGTCACCAATGTAAATGCGCCTCCTTCAGTTCACGTCCCATTTTGCCTGTATCTTCATCTACTGCACTTCCACAGATTCAGACTTCCTTCTATCCATGCATAGCTCATGAATGCCGGTGCACAACGCCCAAATGCGCTTATTAATATTGGATTTCCTCACTAAAAGTTAGAATTCCTTTGCAGTCTTGTCTGCCGGTCGGATTATAACCTTCTTGTCGTGAAAAGAGAGGTTTCGACTTTCCGGTTAGGAGAACCCGATGTTGGAGTATGTTCATGCATTGAACCAGTGCATCATCCGATCGAACCATTGCTCTTCGACCTGCTCGTACTGTTCTTTTCCGCAAATCAGTCGATTAATTGGCAACGCAAACGTAGGATGTCAGTAAGACAGTGGTGTTGTTGGACAGATTTTCCTGGACACTATGTCGCTTTTAACAAACGACCGACGAAGAACAAGCCGCAGAGAGACCCCACCTCGGTTGCAACAGGTCTTTAAAAGCGCTTTAAACCAAAATGTCATTAAAGAAATGTTGGGTTCGCTTTCCGCTGCCACCAGTGCAGCGTCTCGAGGCAATCCATAAGGTGGAAGAAGGTATAAGTGAGGTTGAACACATGTATTCTGAGGACGACAGAACAAATTGAAAAAACTAAAGCACGACGGAGGTGTTGTAAGACCGTTGAGGTTTTAAGGTTTTTTCGCCAGGCCAAAGAATGTATGAGGTTGGGCTGAATGCAGGCAAGGCTTTAGAAGCAGGGTAGTGAACAATGTGACCACTATCCATGCACATACTCAAACAATACGGCACGTTACACTCCTCCTTTTTGAGCTTAGTTCTCGGCGCTATTTGAGGTGTATGTATTTGGATATACTCGCGAGCCTACTGCGCTACTCATCGGCTCCTCTTCAAAGGTTGCTAGTCTGCTTATTCAATTGTTAGTTTGATTGACATACACCCTGCCAAACACATTGCTTTTATTCTCGGGTTATTATAGGGAGCTTTACCATTGTAATACTTTGTTTGCGTGACCATCTGATGTTTGTCAAACTTAATCCCTTTGCTCTCCGTAAAATACATGCATTTAGCTTCACTTTGCGCTTCTTTTTTGCCCGGTGGGAACTCCAGAGACGCTATTTTATCGGTGTTTGTCTAGCTGGAAGTCATAAGTTTAATAGATGCTAGTGTGGTTAAGTTTGCCCCAATAGGGGAGAGGCGGGAAATCAATTTGTACAGGAATACAGTGCGTGAGAAGTGTGAAGATTCCTTCTCAGGGTGACATCGACCTTCCGTCTCGTCATTTTTCTCCTATTTCCTTTCTCTCTGTACACGATGTCGGATTAAGCCTCCTCAACTAACCCTATTCTAAAGTTCTAGGTTCAAGGGACTGAGGGTAGGCAGGCAGGCTCTATAATAGGCGACCATAAATGTCTTGTTATGAAGGATTATTTTGACCACCTAACAAGTACACGTAAGTAGCTATTTGCGAAACCAACTGCAACGCATCTGATGTTTGCTTTATGTCACGGTCATTTGCTAGAAAGGCTAGCCATCGAGTGAGGCTAGCAGCACAAACATTTTATTTTAGGTGGATATGTTCATCCTTGCATATATGCTTTCATAGTGTACAAATAAAAACGATTCTGGTAAAAGTGCGGGATCGCAATGTAAAACTTTGGTTGTGACCATCTGAGGTTTGACGGTCACTTTAAGATTCGTCTGGTCCTTGTACGTGTAGGCTGACCTTCGGGCCACGCTCGGGCCAAATTACTTTGTTCTCCTTGGAATACACGGACTTAAGCTCTACTTACCGCTTCTTCTACCCAATGGAAAGTCTCAAGACGCTACACGCAAAACGGTACAATTATTAAATGCTCATTTTATTAAAGCACATCTGAGAGTATGATGCTTCGCACTTTTGAGGTCATTTGTGTGACCATAGTGATTCTGCTCAATGCCTGAGCCGCTTCCTTTTTTCTACACATTTGTATTCGAATCAAGTGCGGTATCCTTCTCCCTCACCTATAATGGAGACTCGGCGCAGTATGGTTGTGGTATCAAGAGTCAAACCCGACATTATATTGGCCTCCTCACCACTCACTACAAGTTCATGTGAGGCAAAGAAGAGTATACATTTCATGTGGGAGGAACTCAAATTCCTTTACAATTTAAGGACTGGGAAAGAGTCTACGTTTACCATCTGCCACATTTCCGTGTTATGCAAGAAAATTATGGACAGAGGAACCGATGCTTTCATGAATTAATCGCACAGATATTGCTTCGAAGTTTTCCCCGTTAAAAGCGCATAGAGATCAGCATTTCGAAATTCTACGCAACTCTATCCACTTGCTAATTTCACACTCTCCTTATGAAATCGGTATTTGGGCAAGTATCTTAACATCCAGTTATAAATGATTTCTAAAACACGGCTTTTACCTTGTAAGGAACTCCTAGACTTGGGGCCATGTCAAAATCAGAGTCGGCGCAAAATCGCAGCAATATATAGGTTAAATCCCAGAATTATACAGATGTCCACATAAGTGACAAAATGAAAATCATGTTATACGACTTTGAGTAAATTAGATCTTAGGTGAAAAACAAAGAAAATGTTATTCACTTCTATGCATTATGGTAAAATTTTGACTAAAACCAAAGTAAAGCTAAAGTATCAAGATTAGGCACCGTAATGCTTTGCTTAAGTGACCACATGAAGTCTGGCAATCACTTTGGGGTTTGTATGGTCCTTGTACTCGTGGGCTGACCTTCGAGCCATGCTCAGACCCATTTTCTCCGTTTCCTTCGGAATACATGTATCCAGTCTCACTTGCTGCCTTCATCCACCCTATGAGGAGTCTCGGGAGGCTACATTGGTGGCAGCGGAAAGCAAACTCGACATTTTCCCAACGACTTCTATCCTAGCACGCAATGGTTGTTACATGTATCTACGGCTTAGAGGAGGCCTATTTACACCGGTGACGGAGAACCTGTACATTTGGCTTCACCTTATTCCCATGTTCCACAGACAAGCTGTTAACAACTGAAGCGACACCACCGTGAACCGTTTGAAAATGTTTCGCGTAATATTTTCTCCTACAACATCCGTGTATAAGTGTCAGACATGATACTACGGTTCTCCATATATGGGAGACAGTAGCTAATCCCGCTTTCACTGCAACATATCTGTTTTAGACCAGAGTTCCACCGTCTATTCCTGGAAGCAATTGATGGTCAACACATTTATGCAGCCCCGAATGTGATTGTTAGATCGAACGTAATTCCAGATCCAGATGAAGCTGCTGAGGAAACCAGGTACGGTTCCTCAGTATCATGGAGTTCGCTCGTGGGTGCTTCCATACAGTGCCGGATATGCTGTGATGACTGGCGCGGCAGGTGCACCAAGGGGAGCGCCGAGGACGCTGCTCAAAAGAAGAGGGGCAGTGTAATGCTTTGTTTATGTGACCACATGACGTTTGGTGGTCGCTTTAGAATTTGTTTGGCTCCTGTACATGTAGGCCGGCCTTCGGGTCATGCTCAGACCTATTTGCTCTGTCCTCTTCGGAATACATGTATCCAGCCCCACTGCCTTCTTCAATCCTATGGAAAGCCTTGAGGTAATATGGGCACAAAAGATGTTAAGTGTCTTTTTGGTCTGTAAAAATTTCAATTATTTATGCTTGATGAATCATAAAAATGATGAGCTACAATGTTCCAATTCAAAATGCAAAAGTAAGTTTGTCAAATGCAAAAAAGTTATATGTATTTAGGCTAGCAAGTTTTGACGTGCATTGATTTTTAGTTAATATTCTACTTTCTAATAAAAAATTTCTTTTGTTTCACTATGTCAACTGTAAACATGATCGGCCTTGAACGTTATACAACTTGTACACCGCTTATTTGTTCCCCTTATCAATCACCGTATTGTTAACATGAACGATGATCTTGAACATATAGGAGACTCCATGGATATATTCGCAAACGAGCCAATGGACTTAGAGCAAATTAAGCTAACGCTTGCTGTTATGCAACTAGATCCCGCCGATAGAGCAGTTATTCGTGTTGCTGGTAAGCAGATACTTAAACCGTTTTTTTAGCAAGGTTGTTCTATTTTTTATTCTTATGTTTCTTTGGATTGCAACTGACCCTTTGGCATAAATTTTGCATAGGCCTGCTAATGTTTCCTTGCCTATTATTGGCTGAGGTTGTTGCGATATCCCCGTAGCGAATCAATTTTTTCGTTGCTGAAACTTTTAACTTTTATTTTTTAAATAGGTGCTTTTGAGCCATAATATAAGCCGTGTTGATGAACCATTTCAAATATTGTAGATCAAAGAGATGCGATGCAAAAACGTGCTTTCACAATCTGGGTCAACAAGCACTTGTCAGAGGTGCGTTGCGTGCAATATTGCCTATTTATCAGTTGTTATGGTGCTAACTATAGTCCTCATGGATATAACTACCATTGAAGACTTTTCACAATTTTAAGTTATTTTCTGGTGGTGTCTGTCCATCTTTTTCATTTGATTTCATGTTTTACATTTTCTTAGCCAACATCCTTTAGTCTTGTGTTCTGAATGAATACTAACCAGGAACGATCCGGTTAGGTGTCACTGAAGGTTATAAATATTTAAGGGTTGTGCTTTTTAAGTGCTCTCTTTTGTTTGCTTTAATGGAGAAGAACTTACTGTTTGTTGTGCTCCCTTTGTGTTACTTTTTACTATTTATTACTTCGATAAGTGAAAAGGTCAAAATCTCAGTAGCGGACCATTAAATGTTGCATCTTGACTTGCAATTTAGATTAAGAAAGGCACAAGTACTTTGCTCACTTACCATTTCAGGCTTCGTTGTTGTAATAGGAGGCCATTTTTACGTGATAAAACGACAAAACACCAATACTGGCTGGGATTTACGTTGAATGCTTTTATTTCAATGCCTTTATGATTATTAAGTGGATTACAGACACAGAACACTGTGAATAGTTTAACAGAGCTATTGGAGCGAACCATTACAACTAATGCTGCATGCCTGAGGAGTAAATTTAGCGATCAAGCAAAAGGGCTTTGTTGAATAGAAGCGTTTATTTCGTTTAGCATGCTTATTTCTCAAAAATAAACGTTCTCTTTTTGTAACTTAATCCCTGAGCTCAGGCGTGCGTATAAATTTTACTTATCTTAATTCAGCATTTAATGGTGACATTCAGTCTCCATAATGCATCAGTCCCAATTATATAGCTCCTCTTTGTCTTGTAATCAAATCTTTGTAAACTCTCCGGTTCACTTCATTGCGTTATGGTAAACAAAGCGACGGATGGAAAGTAACCTCTAATGCATTTAGCTTTCTCACACCTTTTTACCGCCGACGTAAAATCACACTTCATTGGTACAAAACCGCAAATAATGATGCAAAGATACATTTATTAGTGATTTATCAAACTTTTGTCTCTTTGTATGTAGTTGGTGTAAAGGACTCGATGCAGAGCTTTTCCATCCCAATGCTGTTCAGACTACTACCACACAGTTGGTCACTTCGAAGCATAATTTTCTTATCAAAACTATTTCGCGAAATTTTTTCCTAGCATGTTTTTACTTTTTGACCCAATTAGTGAAATTGGATCGGAGCTCTATAATAGCTGAAATAACTATTGAAACTGGGCATTGGTACGGTGAGTCCCCGATTTCCAGAAAACAACGTTTCTCGCTTCCATGGATTCTAACTGCGACTTGTTCAGAGACTATTTCTACCGCTCAGTCATGCTGTTTTGTCGAATTTATCTGAACACAAAGTAGCACTGCCTATTTTATGCATCGCAGCTGCAAGTAATAACAATGCCGACGTTCATCAAATAACCAGTGTTGACTGTGAGTCGTCTGTAAAACATCAGCTTTATTTCTGCCCGTATCGGGCATGACTAGGCTAGAAGAGAGAGTGACTAAGTCATTTCGCAGACCCGATTCCTTCGCCAAAGGTGGGCTCGCATGAACACCGTTTTTACTCTCAATACACCGGGGAAGTACTGATTTTTGTGGGATATTTTTGATCGAAACAACTTATATTTACGGCCCTTAATGTGTCTTATTCGATTCCACCTTAGTTGCTCTAACGGTGCATCTATTATTCACTGTTGCAATCACTTCCAAAACTCACTTTGGTGACGCTATTTTATGTAATTTGGCCCGAAGCCAGCGTTAAGTAAATAAATGTCTTGCTATTCCTTGTGTCTCTAACTGGTTGTGCATGAGCATACGCACGTGAAATGAACTTGCAGGGTCTTCAAAATTTGTGTTAATCTCCTACCTTAAAAATCTGCTACAGCGTCAGGTTAGTAAAGTAAATGCCTCACCTCATCCGCTCGTGTTCTCAATAATCAGAGGCCACCCAGTTCATTTCCTTGAATCCAGAGGGGCTCACTCACCTGTCTCAACAAGACCGAACAGAGGTATTTCATTTACCCAACGTAAACGACCCTCCAGTTCACTCATTCCTGTTCATACAGAAGGCTTTCCTTCTGCACAGCAAGGATGGTGGTAGGCATTGCCAATTATCACAGGCATGTGCATGCGCGCATGGTCTGGTTTAGATCAGAAACTGGACGTGTTGAGGAGGCACGTGCGCACGCCCACTTGACCAATGGGCGCCCACCATCGACTGTACACATTCTGGTCTTTTAAATGCCCAGCTTAGAGGAAGCAAAAGCAAAGCAGCTTCATACCATTCTATGTAAACCTGTTGGATAGGGTGCATATGTGAAATGTAGGCACAATTGATTGAGTCTGTGTCCCACTCTCCTTTATTAGCGTGGGGTATATGCAAGCATGATCGTGTTATGTGATTGTGAGGGCGTGACAAGTTGTGTGCAAAAATGGCTTTAGTGTCGTATTCGTAAGTTGTTACTAAACTTTAACCACTGAGATTTTGGCACCATAAGTTATGGAGCAGTAAAAAAGCATGTTACCGGTGTAAGTGAACGACACAACCGACATAGGTTTTCTGTGGAATGGGTGTTCTGCCAAGTGTTCTTTAATCCCGTTACCATGGTAACGAAATGCAGGAAAAGATGATGAAGTGCGATTTCTCTCGACGCATTCAAAGTAAGTGTTGTCGGTTAACAAATTTGGATGGATGCATCTCTGCTGTGAGCAGAACAGAGTGCGAATTTGACTGATTTCCTTTGGCTATAAATGAGGATGATGGCTAATCGTGATGCTTTAAATGGTAGGCAGCCTGCGTTTGACTACGCTACACGACTGAATAGCAGATAAACACCCACATTTAATCTTTGCTCGTGCGTTAGGACACATCAAGCTGTGTGCGAGGGCACTGACCAGTCTTCTTTGCGGTTGAAGGATAACACTTCAAACTTAATTAGGACTTGTATTCAAGATTTGACCCTGAAAATAGCAAAACCACTTCCGAAACTCGTGTTGTCTTACAAATGAAAAATTTACACGCAGAAGTACTAAATTATTCAACATCTAGCAATGTTGAGAATAAACCTCCTTTCATCATTAAACTCCTATTTTGCTAATCCTGTGCCATTGTTTGTGCTATCTCTCAATGTTGTTAATTTCTCTTAAAAGTAAAGACTTGGCTAACGGTGAGAGATTGTGCTTAACTCCTCTGTTTCTTTGCTTCTCATTTTAGCACGGATTTTTTGTAAACGACCTGTTCAGAGACCTCCAAACTGGCCACTTACTGATCAAACTCATTGAAATTCTTTCTGGTCAAACTTTGGTAAGCGAGTTGGGTACCCTACACTTTTGGATCCATTGAATGGACTCATTTGTCGAACTCTTTACTATTAGCACTCTGAGATGCCAAGATTTTGCGCATTACGCTATGATCCACTCTAGAGTTGAGGTGGTATGTCGACTTTCGAGATGAAAAAATTTTGCATCTCTTTTTTTCCTTACCACTGTTTCACGGTTATGGAACGTGACACTGGAACTTTGTTTGTTTAAATCGTGTCTTACTTGCGTCAGAAAAGCAAAGCCAGGCAATGCAAATTGAGCTTTGCATGGCAAGTGTGTGTGGTTCTTTGCTTATATAATAAACACAGTCCTGCACTTGCCCTCTGGTAGATTCTCCTGTAAAGTTCTTACCTAACCTTTTTTTACGGTGCGGAGAAATGCCCATGATCATTCGAATGTCAGAACTTTTTTTGTGTTTCTTGGCCTGAATACGAATAATAGGGTGCGGACAATAATTCCTGTCTGTAAAAGACTTGCAAGGTTCCTAACGCAAAAGGACTTGATGTACCACCGGTGTTAAACCACGGGGTTCCATAAATAGTCATGGCATGTTTACAGAACAGAAGTGGAGACCAAAAGACGTTGGTAATGTGGAGAGATGCCTTTGGGCGAATACAACATCTTAGAGAGAAGAGCCGCCTAACGTTATACTTGAGTATGGTTGATCAACCGAGTTTCTTCGCTTCTTGACTTTCATTCACCACAAAGAGACACGTGTTGTCTTTCCTATTGTTTAGAGCATCGAATACGGTCTCACCCGAGTTCACTGCATCCAGAATGTTCAACGCGTTTTGGAGTTCCTTCAATTTCGGAAGGTACGCTTTCTAGACTACAAACAAAACAATCAACTGGAGCAAGGAGCAGAGAATCACACCTAACCCCTAATCACTTAGTGATTTATGCCTCGAACCATTTGTACGAAGAGGGCGGTTACAACCCCGCCTGAAACCAAATCAACCACAATTAGGCTTGAGTGGAAAAGGTTCGAATAATTTAATGGCACGCTTCACTAAACTGGTTATACGATCGTGCGAAAATTGCCCCTGTGGATGGGGAAATTGTGTGCACACCACAAACGCTTCTCCACTGCATGACTGCCATGGGTTTTGGCAAACCATAGACAGGCAATCAACTCTTTATTTACTGTGACGGGATAAGATTTGACTATTCAGAGCTTATTTTATGCCAAAAACTCTCTGATCATTACTGCGCAATTGAAGGACAAAGTGAACTGCCTAATGAAGCAATTTTGAAGTTAAATTAATCTCCCCTATACCCACCTTTTAATTATGGTGACTTAATTTCACTGACACGCCTTTGATTTCTCCAGGTTCGGATCGTGAACATCCGTCCGGATGAGATAGTTGATGGCAATCCGAAGCTGACCCTGGGTCTTATATGGATAATCATCCTTCATTTCCACGTAGGCTGTTCTCTTCCATGTTGTTGTGCAGATAGCTGCATACTGTAACGTTTTCTATACGCAAGTGAGGGTTAAAAGCTCAGATCATGGCCATGCACAGATTAACTTCGGCATTGAGCTTTCAGATAGCCAAGCCGTTTTTTTTTGATAGCATTATTGGGGGAGGGCCCAAAAAGTGGTGGTTTATGCATTTATATTCCATACTTATCCTCTGGCTGTATTCTTTTTTGTCTCTGTTGTCAGACTCTAAAATGGATGACATTCCTGAAAGCATGGAGCCAAATTTTCATGCCTACCTTCAACTAACCAAAGATCACTTTGGCGTATTTGATAAATCTACATTTACAAAAGCTTAAATTGAAGATTATTTGCTTGAACTCTCTAGTATTTTGTGATGAACCCGATTAGTCTTGTCCTCGTAGTGGTTTTATGCCCAGTTCACTTCATCCCTGTCATGTCCTTGCTGCCAACAATTGATACCTGAGTGTGGATGCTCTGTAACAAGTAATCGGCCTCTGAAGTTTAAAAAGGTCATCCAATAGAAAATCAAAAAACTCTCGAACATCAGCTATTGTCAGGCCCCGTGATATGATGTGGGGACAACTGATGTCAGGTCGACAAATTGAATTCAGTGTTATTCTGCGTCACACCTCAGTGACATTTCCGTCAAAATATATCAATTTTTGACCTCTTTAAGGAGGTTCGAAATATCCTTGTTGAACTGTATTAAAATTTCTTCCCCTTTAGCTGTCAGATCTTCTCCATTTGCCATCTGGAGTGGTGATCGGCACAGAGAATGCCCTACCACCAGACTTAACAATTCCAGAAGGTCGACTGCTCCTCGATAACGGGAGCGGCTCTCTGCAAAGTTTGGCTCTGTTGGATGAAACTGCGGGTCGAAATCTCCTCGCGTGGTGTAGAGCCGTGACTACAGGCTACCGTGGTGTAGATATAAACGACTTTTCTTCTTCCTGGAGTGATGGACGCGCCTTTCTTGCCATCATCCACCGCTACAAGTGAGTGAAAGTTCTAGAAAAGAATGCGCTCTCATTAGCAGGCAAGATTTATTCATACGGGGGTCACATTTTTCCATTGTTTCTTTTTTAAATACATCAAATTTTGTTTTTCTTGTTTGGGTACCGAACTCTTAGTTGAATTGTTATTTCAAAATATATTGGAAGGTTTTGCTTTGCGACTGCCAGACTTTGTACTTAAACGTAAACAATAATTGTGATTCATGGATATGATCTTTTGAGTCCACTGGACTGATCTTGCCACTTTACACGCAATCTAAATCAGCTTTGAAGGAATGTGGTCGAGGGTCTACGAGTTGCTGATAATCTGAGATGTCTAAAAAGAATATCTCCATAAATTAGCCTTCGACCACCTCTTAATGGTCTGAAGACTTAAAAGATGAGCTTTTAGCTGTGCACAGCTAGCATAGGGGTTGAACCGAGAGGAGTTACTAACATTGGTGTGGCTGACAAGAGTCCAAGAAGGCTTGACACATTAAGTGATTTACGTCTTATTATGAATTTCAATCTTGTTGCTCGTGGCTGATGGTTTGTCACTCCATAACTCTCTTCGTCGTTTTCCTCCCAGCTCACTCGGTTCGAAAATTGCATTCATGATCTCGGGTTAAGAGGGAAACAAAAGCCAAAGTTACTATGCGGCACAGGTGTAAGCCAGTCAGTCATCCCACGGTTGCCATTTGGTGCATCACATTTTACCGGTTCACAAAATTCTGAGCACTGAACGCATCGACATATTTTATAGGTATCGTAATGTTGATGAGCACATTCTCCTATCACTCCGTTTCAATCACTTCGGAAAAAGAAAAGATAGACAGTTTTCATAATGGGAGAGAAAAACTTGAGAGCCGTTAATCGTTTGAGGAAGTAGAAGCTGTGGAAAACTGAAACTGCACAACTAAATCCGTAGATATTCACTGTTATAAACGCTTCTGTCAAATGAAAGCGCAACTTCTGACTGGGATTACGCAATCAGTGTTAAACTCAAGACAGCATTTCACTCTCACGTAACAATAAAACCTCCATAAATTACCTTGATTGCTTCTTTGGGGCATCTACGGCACTTCCACAGACACACGGTGCTCTGAAGAGCGAAGGCTTTAGGTCCAGTTGTAGTTGAATCATCTTCCATTCTTCTGAAAGCGATAATTCCACGCCCAAACAAGGGTTAACACCTATTCAATGATTTGCGATCCCCAAATTAAACGAAACTTTAAAGAACTTTGTACCAAAATCAACTAAGAGATTTTTCTTAAGAATTTTAAAAGCTGCTTATTCTTTTTGAAACTTGGCATACGGAATTTGCAAGCCCAGTACACATAAATCTGCGAGCAAACAATCACACAGTGACTCATGCAGTGTATGCCTCATGTGTTTCCACCATTGACAAGTAGTGATATTGATAGCATTGAATGACAAAGATGAGATATTGTGTGTATTTTGTAGACCTCATTTCTTTGACTACTCCAAGGCGGCCAGTCGGCCGCCAAAAAATGTCCTCGACTTCGCCTTTCGTATTGCTGAAGAGAGACTCGGCATAACCCGGCTTATCTATCCTGAAGGTAAACGTTTCCTCTCCTCCATGCCAACTCACTCATGCCCACCCACACCCCCTCTTACATGCACCTGCCATTCATTGGGCCTCTCACTTGCTACTTTTGCAGCCTTCAGTTTGTCACCAACTCGCATAGGGGAAGAGCACGCAACTTTGCTGTGGTGCGCCCACCACGATGACTGGGCTGCATGGTAGGGGTCACATGAGGTGGTGGGATGGACACGCATACTGCAAAGTGTGTGAGGTCGCCTTGTCACTGCATTGGGTGTGCCGCGTTGTGTTAGTCTGGCGTTTGTTGTAGTTGGACTTCATGATTCCACGAATCGGAAAGGTGATGATGGGAGTGTTGTAATGGTTTGAGGCGAGGGCGCAAGGGAAGGAATGAACTCGTTGTCATGGGAGAGAGAAGAGAGTATGTCCTGGATTGTGGTAAGAATCCGCGTGCAATGTTTCTGGTTGGGTGGTAGGAGGCGGTGGTTGTTGCTGTGGGGGAAGGAGGGGAGAAGGCCACGAACACTTTGGAGAGAATCGTGACGAAACGTACAGAATTACTATTGAGAGGGCATTGGTGACAGTAAACCTCCTTCTGTTTTCTTTTTCAAAATTATCAACCGACACAATAGTAACTTCCATTTCACATAGCTTGAATGAACGATCGTTTTTTAGGGAATCTATCTTTTTAGTCTTTTGTAAGGCCTAACTCTTCTGGAATGCTTATGCGTTGCGACTGAAATTGCTTTTTAATTATTTCCGTTCATGTATTAAGGAAATAAAAAATATTGGTAACTCAGGGAGTCAGTTTTGCGAATGGATGCATACAATTGTCGCAGTGCCGCAGCATTATAAACTTCTCATTACTAGTAATAATGTTCTGTTATTTTCAGACATGGTGGGCACAGAGAACACAGTTGATAGTCGGTCGGTGATAGTTTACGTCTCATCCCTATACGACGCTCTCGCCCTTTCTCCACGAGACCTCATTACTGGCTGTCGCCAAATTCTTCCAATCCCGCCTCTTCCAGTAGATGTGGACGTAGCACTGGCACCACCACCACCGCTTGGCTCTCAACTAGTGACAACGGCTGATGTATCCGAGGAAATACGCACATTATGGTCAGAGTACCGACTACTTGCTGCTGAGTTAATCCAGTGGTTGCGAGCTGCTTGCGACCGTCTGGCAGTTCGACATTTTCCTGCCGACTTAGAATCAATGCAACAGCAGGTCGTTAATGATCTTAAGCGACACAGACGTGAAGAGCTGCCCCTAAGAGAACGGCAACGTCAACAGTTGGTCAGACTCTATGCTGATTTGCAGGTTAGTCTTCTTCGAGGGTATAACAAAAACAATTTGCTGGTTGAGGCCTGTGTAGTGTACTAATTCAGTGCACACTGAACAACATAAGTTTATTCCTGCTCTCCTGTCGGAATTTTACTACCATTAGAGTTTTTCTTCCCATGTGGTATAAAGTTATTGCCTCCTGCCTTATAACTTCTAGCAGCTTTTGGCAAATAGATCATTAAAATGTGAAGCTACACCAATTCAGAAAAGGAACAAAACTTTGTCTTTCATTGTCCATACTGCTTGCGATGAAAAGGTTTTCAAACAATTTATTCTCGCGACTTTTTGAACACAGCTGTGAACTAATAAGGTGCTGATTAACCTAACGACGAAGAAGTTTCTACGAAATAGATTCTAACAGTTGAAAGGTGCTTGAAAATTGCATATTTTACCTCCATTCAAGTCAAGAGGGGAAAGAAGATTTTCACGCTTTGTATTCCACTAAAATATTCACAATGTCTTCTGGGGATCGCTCTGCGCCAAAGCTTTTTCTAATGCCATCTTTTAGTTTCCAAGTGAAAATAAGGAAGGAAAGTTTTATGTAGAGTCACTTTGACGATACCGATTTTTCGTTTTCATAAGCAAGGACCTGAGCAAAGGGCTTACTCTCCACTTATTAGTTTAAAATGGGGCATTTTTACTCCCTTTTTACTGTTTATGATCCAACAATTTTATAGCATTTATTCAGGAATCTCCTCATTTTCCTACTTTTACGGTAAACAGTATCCGCTCTTGTCGGTTGGTCCTCATCAAGAAGTCGATTTCAGTCATTTTCATCCGATTCATCATCCATATAGTCATTTCATGGCGCCACTGCTGCCTATTTTGATCCACCATCAGGTTACTTAATCAGAAATCTCCACATTGGAATGAGGAGATTTGAACTTCCGTTTGGGTTACGATAAATCACACTCTCTTTCACATCTCTACGTTATAACTTTCGCAATCACCTTCAACAGCGAGCGCCCACTTTCGTGTACCTTGACTGGTGGATGAAACCACCCCCTTGGATCTCTGGCAGGAAGTGCTAAATAATGTGCACCTCCTACCGCTTCCCTTTGGAGTAAAGCAGTATGAAGGCTTATAAGCCTCTCTGGAATAGGCCACCGTTGAATGCATTGCTATTTCTAGTTCATCAAACCCATCCATACTATTTTATAACACTTAATAGAAAATACTTAACCGAATTTGACCTCAACTGGACATCGTTAAGGAAAGCGTGGCTGTATGAGATTATTAAAATCTCCGGTGCTTTAACTAGCATCCATTGCTGTACCGATGCAGGCAAGTGGTTCATATAAATAACTTTTGATTCCAGCCCAGCTCTGTGGCATTTCGCAGGCCTATAATAAGTAAATATGGGACTCATGAGAGTACCATATCCCCTTTGAACTGTCTACGATCTGCACCAATGATACTTTCAATCTTTGACACTGACAGCACTGACAGTTAACAACACACGGCTTTTGGAGGAACTTTACTCTTTACCTTCTAAAATCGCGAATAATTTCGTTTAGAAACAGGCATATGCGAATAGAGACTGAGCCACCTTCCTTCAGTTCTCCTTAAACCAGGACCACAATAAACGAGGAAATCAAATTACCCGATTTGAGTGAGATAATGTGATCATTCCCCACTCCACTGGTCCTGCAGCCATAGGAGTCACCGCTAACTTTGGGCAAATGGACAAAGCTGACTAGTATTTAAGGTATAAACTCCACCTCCAAACCTTTGGCGAAAGAGGGACATAACCTTGTGCATCATTAGTGGCAAAATGTGTAGTTAAATTAAAGAAGGGGAAGTGAGGTATCCTAATTTTCACGTTTGTAATGGGATAAGTTGTTCATTTTAATTATTCCTCTGTGAAACGGTTTACTGATTACGGGGATTTGTCATGTGCCAATGCGTGACAGAATGGGAATTAAAAGAGGCCCAAACACCTTTATCATCCATATTATTATTGAAAAGCAAACATTTTAGTGTTATTTAGCACCTGTCACAGTGTATTTTAAACAACTGGACATCAGTCCACTCGCAGACTACCGGCACATTTGATGAGCGATTTATTACCCAAACTGGCTGGAAAGATTATTTGTTCCATTCCAAGTCCAGCTCGTGCATTCAGCATTTGATACTGATTCACCTTAATGCGCCGACGTCAGCCTTTGCGTTGGCATTCTCGACGACCTTGAACAAGCAACCGTGACTAATCCCCTTCCTGCACGGTCGGCTGCCCTCCCGACATGTAGTAATCTCTCGTTGGCGCATTTCATACATCAACGTCTGAAATCGGCATGGATTCGTGTTTGGCACCCTCGTCTAAATACTTGATCGGATTTAAGCAAAAGGAATCCCCATCCTGTGTTTTGAATAGCAGTAGGATAGTGTTCGGATTGCTGTGCGTTGGAGGGATGGTGATAGCCTGTCCTAAAGTTTTTTATCTGTAAAGCGTGAAACAACACCGAACTTCTGCTTTTGTCTGATAAAATATTTATGTTTTGGAAAGGTGTGCATTTCATTCTACTGTAGAA
>UYWX01020635.1:13204-28557 GCA_900622495.1 Hydatigera taeniaeformis | reverse complement strand
AATAAAATGTTCTGCGTTAGTAAATGTATTTTCATTTGAGAAATCTCACGTCACACAATTTTTAATGTTTCCTTAATTGTGACCTCAAAAAATCCTGTTCATACATTACGGCCTGCAATCGCCAAGCTTATCTGCAGAACCATCTCTCCACCTCAATAACATCAGCTTGTGTTTGGAAAGCTTCACGCTCTTTTGCTGTAAGAGAAAGTGATCCTTTGGACTTCAGGCAGTACAATGCAATTTCTTTGCACATATTAGATTTTTGGTTTGTTTCTTTGAGTGAGATGTGAATGGGCAACAAATCAATTAAAGATGTTTCCCTCCTTAGCCATGGTGATCATTGATGATATTGAAAAATGGGGATTATAAAATGTTAGAGTGGAAATGGATGTTCTACTTTGCATTCGCGTGCTCGCAGACGTTTGTTCTTTATGGAACTGAAACGATTTGCTCCGTTGTCTGGCATCCATGATTATCACAGCAATTGGTTCGTACTAATGCTTGTTACAGTGTCTACTATTAGAGAATGACACGAAAGCACCGCTGCGGCTTTGATGTTAACTATTACGTGCAGAGAAATTAGCATGGCTTTAAATGAATACACGTCAGCTCAAAAACCAAGGCTGTTTTATCAATTTTTTGGGTAAAATTAAAAACGGAAGGGGATCTGAAGTTTCATTTTGTGATTCTGCGATTAACCAACTAAAAAATGCATCCGCTCTTGCAAATCGACTCTTTTGCGTCTTTGTCGACTGTAGTCTTATTATGCACTACTTTAGTGTGGCTATGTTCTTATCCTGCTCGTCAATCAGGTCAATTAAAATCATTTGTTAGAGGTTGCCATTTGCCATTCTACCAGTCAAAGCAAGAGCCGCATATTGTTTTAGTACGGTAGCCAACGTTTGCAGAACCCGATGCTAAGCGCCTTTGCTGCCGAAGGGCGCTTATTAAACGGAAAAGCTACTTACAGTGCAACTCACCTGCATTATCGATATGCGAAATTTCTTCTAATAGTCATTCGCGCTAGATGCAACATCTTTCTTCATAAGTTTTAGTACCACTAACACAATGCGAATAAACATACCGAAATAAAAGCCTCGTGACCATCTCTCTTTTGGATAAAACGAGAGCAAATGCTCAAATATTACCAACGTTCAAAATCAAGTGCTGTTCACACTCCGACGCTGCCAAACCTTGTAAAATACTCGCTTGTAACAACACAATGTAAAGTGCAAGACGAGTCACAGCCCACGCAAATTGAAGAACCAGCGCAGAGACCCATTCTACAGGTTGGTTTAAGGTTTTGAATTTACTGTGGGACAAATAATGTCTTCAGTACTGGAGAATCGCAAGAGGCAGTAAAAAAATCACTCATAAAAATCTTCACAAAAGCAATATAAATTGAAGTTTATCGACGGTTTTGAGCAAAGTTTCATGCTGTAGATGACTTTTTCCCTACAATAGGTTGATTCATCAACTACTTTCGAGCCTTGCGTGCAGTGTAAACATAAATAGAAAACTACAGGGATGTTTTAGTTTTTTGCAAGTTCCGCTTTTTAAGAGTGATTTCCTTCAACTTGTTTTTTGCGAAGCTATTCATCACCGATCACTAATGCGTAAAACTGTTGCAAAAGTCCAAATGCGTTTTGGCATGTTGAGTTTGCAAAGACTTAAAACTCAAACGCTTTCGCATGGTGTAGTCGACCTTCATTTCTGACATGCCTGAGTACGGTAATACTGGCAGTTGAGCCACACTTGCGGCCGCTTCATCGTGGACTGTATAAAGCTCATGGTGGGCAGAGGTTAGCAGACTTGATGACTGCCTTCAGTCATAAATGTGGCATCCGATTGCTTGCGCTTGAATGAAAAATGTGAGTCGACTCCCCCTACATTTTATACTTAGAGGTTGTTGTAACAAATCATAGAACCAAAATCTGTAGCTCGGAGAGCTTTTAGCTAAATTGCCACAATACGCTGTTCTTCAACCATTTTTTTGCTCCCATCATTTTGTTAATTTCACTCAAAATTGAGCGCCCAAATGCTCAGAAAGTTAAAACAGAAATTGACAAAAACTATTTTACAATCAATCATAATGCAAATGAAGTAGTCAAATCTAATGTGTAGTACCTCTAGGCCTTCTTGCATTAATTAGTTTATGCGAATACAGAGAATTTTCTTAATCCTTTTCTGCACCATCCATTATCTGATTGAACTCTCATAGATAAATAACTATCAAAGCGAGTCCGTTTTTACCTCTCAGCAGTAAACACCAAGTATAAACCCCGAAGTAATTTGCTTTGTTCGCTCCTATTACCCCAGTGCCTTTGAGGTATACTGGAGAAAGGGGTGGGGATTGCCGTTATGTTATCTGAACAGAAGCAAAGACGCTCTTGAATTTTGTTAAAGTGGCTAAACAAAGCATTCTGCCGATATACAATTTTAGGATTTCTTTGACAAGTTAAAATTCGGCTTTTACGTCAAACATTTCTCCTTTTAGTTAATAAGGAAATTTTTCAACTGGTGATTACATCATTTTATCGTTGATGTCGTATGATACTCCGATGGCGTAAAATACTTACAATACCAGTGTTCATTCAGTCCAGTCGAGGTTGAATGTTCGAGCAGACTGTGAATGACGGCTTAGACGCCTTACTTTACTTCACATTGTCACGGAGACCATTCTCGTCCTTTATTGGCGAGTTGTCACCTTTTAAAATTACATGCTCAGCTGAATTTGCTTATCTGGTTAATTTGATGCATCAGAGAACTTATAAAATTTTGAACTCCTATTAACAAGTCTCGAGCCTAGTTTGCAACGTCGTCTGTAACGTTTGCCACGTTGCTGTAAGTTGCTTGATACGGTCAGGGGAATTCGCCAAACACTTTAACCACTTGCGACCATAAGGTTAAAACCTAAACTGCGCTTGATCTAAGACAAAAGTGTCAGCCCAAAGGGGTGGATAAAAGTAGTGTGAAGACAGCCGTGCATTTTGGTCACAATTCGGTGATGCACTATTCGCTTCCGTGATTTTGAGTGAAATATTTTTGGAGGAGTTTTTAAGATGCTTTAATTTTCTTATCGTGAGGGAATGGTTGTTAAGTCTTAATGAACTTTAATAAAGAATGGTTGACGTTCTATGAAACTGTGATATAAGTCATCTGCCCTGGATTTCCGAAAAATAGTTCCGGTTTATTTCGCTTGGGCACGATGATGCTGCTTTTATTATCGAAGCAGTTCAGGTGATAAGACTGGACGCAAAAGGAGTTTTCATTTTAGCTTTTCTGCAAACGTTCATAAGACTCGTCTTTCGATACACTTTGTCCGACCGCAATGAGTTAAATGTGCTGGTGAAAGCACTTAATGACACCTCGAAGATGTGTAGCACGTCTATCGCCTTTTGGGCTAGCAATATAAATTTAGAGAAACGTTATGTTTTTTGGAGGAAATTTGACACTATCTGCCTTTAAATGTCAAGGATGTCATTTTCACTGTCACAAATTCCATGATCTTATGCACAGAAAAATCTGGGGATTTTGTAATTTATGCGAAAGGTAAACTGACTCATCCTATTGCCTCGTAAACAATCGACCCTTTGTGTAACGATGTGCTTGTAAATTTGCTTGAGTTACGGAGACTACAATCAAATGCATTGTTTCCAGCAGCCTTGTGAAGGATGCTCCTTTCCTGTTGTGATTTCCAACCTTGGCACTGCACACATTTTCTCTCAATGCCATATGCAGTCATTCTCTTGCGAAATAAAAATCATTTGTAATTTGTTTAAATTAGTTTACTTCTTTGAAAATAATAATCTAATATGAGAATCGGTGCCGACATTATTAAACATGCCAGCAAACTTTTACGTGCGATCAGTTATTTAAGAATAATTTTAACTGCCTCTGTACATTTTGGAAATTTGTGAGTGTCTGGAAGGAGGAACTTATTTTGTATTAGAAGGCGATCAAATGTCCCAGTCGTAATACTTTTATAAAGTGCATTGCTCATCTAGTCAAATCCATTGCAATGATACACTCGCAGCCAAAACTCACTCCCTCTTTTGGGTTGAGTAGAATTAGAAGTAGAGTAACAAGGAAGCACTGTTTTACTCCTTCTGGAGGGGTATTAAATCTCGAGCAGAGTTTTTAGATACGTAAGTGTGCAAGCACGTTTTGTACACAACTGCACATTTAACCACTTGAGCCATGTTACCACTCAACAGCTCTAAAGTGATTTTTCCTTATTCTAATGCTGTTTATTACCACTTAGGAGGAAACTCGTTGCTCTGCCTTAATAAAGCAGTCTCAAGCATTATTCATGAGCACGGTGACTCATCTGCCTTTGTTTTGACCTCAAAAAGATATGTGAAGTACCAAAGATATATTTTTTATGTTTACGAACGGTTTTTTTAATAAACATCTAAAAAGAAAACAATGAAGTCGAGTTTTTATTTAATGTAGGATCCTGCTGCATTGGTGGACTATTATTAAAAGTTAAAAAATTTCAAATCACATGTCCACAGTCAAACAGATATTTAGAATTGTGTAATATTAAGAGAGAAAATCCAAAGTAACTGATAGAGCGACTTAGTGTGGAGGACTTAAAAGTCTTTAGGACCTCCCAATGTATCAAAATTTGACTGTGAGAATTCGCAAGTCACTGTATATTTTTGTCTGCATTTTACAAACAATTTTTTGAACTCTATGCAGATCTATTTTTTACAAATAACTTCCTAACCGTGCCCAACTTCAAAGCGATTACGTGCCTTGGATAAATAGAACCTCGATCCGTTTGTTGCAGCAGTAAACTAGTGCGGCCGGACCCATCATTCCCGTCTATGCTCCAACAAAGCCCATTTATTTGTTAGCTCTTTGCGTTATGGGGTAGAGCCGTTTGTTCCGATAGAGTTTCAGCAGAAAAGACAAGTCCCAACGTAGCCATTTGATTCAGTATTTTGAAAAAATTGTTGGTGTTTAAAGAGTAACTTTGGTAGATGAACTCCTGCCTATCATTAAGGCAATTAATCATCATGAATTTTCGTAGTCCTTTCGGAACACCTACAAATTCATCTTAATTTATGTTACAACTGGCTGTCCAAATTTAAAATAAAAATTACGCAAATTTAAGGTGCGAAAATGAAGGTACTGGAAGAATTCGTACATAAGCAAGTCTAGATGGAATAATTTTGCTATAATCTTCTTTACTCTATAGGTGAAATTCGTAATTCTTTTGGAATCTTTATTATCCAGTGCATGTTGCCCTTCTCCTAATAGGCCGAAATTCGGGAAACCTGCAGCATTTTTAGATCAACCAGTACTACGTAGCATACCATTTACGTGTTTTGCTATTGATGCCCTGTATGTCACCACTTCCAGTCGCTCCACCTCTCTACCACAGCTTTGTAAGCCGCAGAATTTTTATCCATGCTCATACTGACACTTCTTAAGATTATTGTAAAATGTTGCCTTGAACGCCTTACTGTGCTAAAACAAAGGATCCTTCACTCCCACCAGGAAACTGTGTTAATGATCACCCCCCAACACAATGAGCATGGGAATTTTCCCTAATGCAAAACTTTCTATAAATGCCTTACTATCCTTTGAATCGCAAAGTCGTCTCAATTGCATTTTTAGGAAGCGGATAATAAAGCATTTTTATTGCACCTAAACTGGGCCAAGTCTGGGAAGTCATTACTAACCGCTGTGAATAAATAGTAGGACGTTAAACTAATAGGACGCTAAATTAACGCTGAACTTCCTTGAATAAATTGATAAAATAATGCCCACTTTAAAGGGTATCCCAATTTTTCAACTTAATATTTTAAAGCAGTATGGTAGTCCAGCCTCACATACAAGCTGACATACCACTGTCATTCTGTGTCTGCCGCCAAGAAACAAGCTATATTTGTCAGCACATCCTAACGTTTTTCCTTTATAAGCCTTTGCGATGTTTTATCACACGTTCTGTTTTATTGTTGTCAATGGCCACTTCAGCACCAGCTTAGGCGTTGACCTACCATGCTCAACATTTTTAGCTTAAATAAGACGCCAAAATTTAGAAAACTGTTCCTGGGCAAACATGTTTCTACCTTTTTGGATTATCATTAACCTCTTTTCCTGTATTTCAGACAATTTCTTTTACCTCAGCTGCCTTCAAGTACATCTTTTAAAGCATTTGAAGGAAGTATGTACCATCGGGAAGCTTTGAATTTTCAAATCCATATTTTCTACGCCTCGCTGGCTTGTTGGTCTTGGATTCACAAAATCTGCAACCTAAAGCGTTAAAGTGCAATAATTCAAATCGCACTGATGACTCCAGTGGACTCCGGAAGCATGATGTTGATTCTATCATAGTGTTATTGGTATAGTACCACTCACCCATTTTTAGTTACAAAAGTATAAATTATGTTTTCAAAATATTAATGTTCCATGTTCTTTATTTTAAAAATTGTAAATTTTCTTGTTGATGGCCAATTCTTGCCCAAAACAGACCTATTAGCTTCAAACTGTCTGAATCCCATTCCAGTAAGGTGTGTTTATGCATTTCCAACAGCCCGGTCACAGTGTAAATGTCGCGTTCTTTTAAGCCATCGGGACTGGTTTTAAGGCGGCAGATCTTAGCAAACCAACAGCCCATCGTCCAATTCAAAGTAGCATCAAAATTGGTAATGTAATACATTGGTTATGTGTATAGCTTCCCACTTTTCACCATTGCACACTGGTGGACTGTTTTGTTCCTCAACCGTGGTGACTAGCAAGGTTTAACAGGTTAGAGAAATCTCAAAGCATCATGGAAGGAATTTATAGTCACTATTTGAATGGATCTGTCGATTGCAGTCTATGCTTGCCTTCAGAAAAATGTTGCACAAAATTTCTAGATGTTAAAATTGGTCATAGTTTGAGAACCAGTAAATCACAATTTAAATTTTAAGTAATTAAAATTGCAATTAAACTTTAATTTTAGTTGCGATTTGATCATGCCTTAATATTGGCTGATAAGGCACTGCACAAAAACCATCTTACTTATGAGCCACTAAGCACTTCTAAGTGTTTGGTGAAAATTTTGGCACCAAATTGCACAACACTTATGCGCATATCAAACGCTACTTTTAACTTACTGTTTGGATTTTTTAACTACTTCACTTTATTCAACAGCAAAGCTGGCGTACAAGCTCCCACAGAAAGGATCCGCAGCAACGGCTTTCCGTTTTGAGTCGCTTCCTTTCTGTGATACTCTCTCCAAAAGTCGAAACATCGCATTTGCTTCCGTGCTGTTGTTCAGAATTTTGACTGCGGAACAAGAGTCTCCGTAAATTCCTTTTCAATTAGGCGCCATCTGACTGAATTCTACTAATTTTGTATGCTTGAGGTGGTTAATGGAAAAAATCCTCTATTTTTGTCCGATAAATGATGGGCGATATCCAAAAAATAAATAAAACTTTTAAATGTGGGGTTATTATTCACTTTCGCATCATTAGATTTCAGCCTCTAAAGGAAATAAGAGTTTATTTTGATTTATGGCTATGTTAAATGAGGATTTACCAATGTGAGGAAACATAAGTGAATAATGTTGTGGACGAACATTTGAAGTTAAATGCGGTGCTGATCTTGCATGCCTCTTTATTCGGTTTAAAGCATTAGCACGAGAAACCGAACATGGTGCAAAGATCAATTGGCACTCTTTCACAGTGTGGACTCGTTTATGCTTTTATGTTCTGAAAGTCTCTTTACTAGCACTTGCGTACTTCCATCGGACAGTCACATTAACCACTTTGATCTGTTGGGCACAAATAAAATGCCCTGTTATTTTTCTTAAGTCACAAAAATACCATGCTACGGTAAACATCTCGAAAGCGCTTAATTCCTTTAACTGTTCCTTAAAACTGTCAAAGGTAGGTTTTTAACCCATGACGTTTCACTGATTGCTTTCCCTCTATGGACCGATCAAAGCAACGGTACTGAAGTTTAGAGCAGTCAACGGGAATTCGCTCGAAGACCTTTTGGCCGATAGAGCGGGCATAGATAAATGCTTAGGCATCATATTATGGACAAGTAAATAGCTGCAGTTGGGGTATTTTATGTTTTTTTGGAAATGTTATGTTGCCAGGATCCGTCAGAAATCGGGGTGGAGCATTCACTACGTATATGGCGTGGATACTCACCACATTTGGCACGTTTTGTTATTTATTGAATATGTAAACGAAGATATAAATGGAGAGTATTTTGCAGTGAGATAGTTACGCATTTTACTGTGTCCACCGTGACTCCACCTTACTTAATGGTCTAATTTGTATCAAAAGGGTTCCCTTCAAATTAACTACCGCAAACTTTTAATGATTCCAGCCTTAAATTATTGAGCCATGCTTTCTAATTAGAAATGGCAGCAGTGTTACCAGCACGCTACTCCCATCTCTTTCTTTTAAAAGCCTTTTCGCTGGATTTGCTTTCAATGTGTGGTGTTATTTTAAGTAATTCAAACCTTGTTTGTTCCAGGATTCATAGATTTTAGAAATACGAGGCCTTAAGGAACGAATAGGCATTTTTGAAGCCAACCTGATCAAACTTTGCCTTGAAACTGTAAATGCAGCATTATATTTTAGATTGTCGACGGTAATTTTAAAGTATTGTATCATTGCAAGACATTTTTAAGCTTACTTTGTTCAAAGATGCAGAGGGTCGAGCCTCAAGGGTTGTTTCAATGGCCTCAAAAAACTAGTGTAAATTGACAATTTTCCATATAGAAGCCAAAAGCATTACAGAAATTTCATTGCGGTGAATTGGGAGGCTGGTAGATGGCGAGATGTCCAAATCAGGCTGGCTAACATTGCTAAGATTGTGTATAACTTTCAGCAAAGTTTTGCTAGTCCGATAAACTTTTATGAACGAATTAACTCTCCGCATAAATGAAGAGAAAGCATACTCAGTTTTTTTGGTACAGCCCCACCCGAACGTAGATTGCTAGAAGTTATATCCATTTGGAAAACCACTTATTTTCGTTCACCTGGTACTCTTAGGAAGTGAGACAAAATTTTCACCCTAAAATATCTGGCATGGGGAATTTCAGCAACAACTTGGCATTCCTAATACGATTTTCAAAAATTTACACGGAATTTAATTAAAACGACAATGCAAGAAACGCCACTGCAAATTAAAGGTATTACTTAAAAAAAGCTGCAAATCATTACCTTCTCTCCGATTTTCCATAAAAGACAAATTACAATGCACTTCTTTGCTTTTGCTCAGCATCACAATGTCTTCTTTAGCAGTTAGTCAATGGAATTCAGCGTATTTTCGATGACTGGCAAAGTTGGCTTTGGAACACACTTCGCGTATCTCGCCCCGACATGCGCAAGCGCCGTTTCGAAGAAACTTATATTTCTTGGTTAAAAGAATGACGTGAATATTTTAACTAGAGTGGGTGAATGTGGCGTGTCTTTAGAAGAAGCCATATTGAAAGCAACTTGGAAAAGTTTTTTTCGGGGGCGGAAGTTCTCTATGGGAATTTCAGTCCCAAACATTAAGTAACATAGCTACAGCATCATTTTTCAGCCCAGAGGAGGAAAATGCATAGTAGGGCTCTGGAATCTCGGTTTACGCACCCTTTTGAGTGACATTCTAGAATTGATGCTTATGAAACCAACTTAAACTCGATCCTTCAAACAATATTATTATCTTTTATGGTTTAAGTATTAACGTTTTAGGGGTTCCTCCATTTTACTTTGATCTTGCGACGATTTTTAACAATCGTTTTGCGTCACTCACACCAACTAGCACTCCCGTTTGGCTCTGCGAAACAGGTTGGCAACTGGCTGTTACACATCGGTTTGGCCAGTCATTGTGGACGTAAAATGCGAACTGGCCCTTTAATTACAACCACAAAAACTGGATTTCCCTTAAATTAACTGCTCAAACAATAATGTAGGATGTTACTTTACAGTAAATTGAGCTTAAAGCACAAAGCTAGTGATTTTTTAAGCGCTTGCATTTTAGTCACAGAAACCACCACAGCGAAGGCAGAAAAGTTTTGGTCTTCTCCTTGTTCAAATGACTGGCTTCATTTTCCAATGTTGCTTAAGACTGGATGATTTCATTTTTCCCTGGCCACTGGGGAATCTAAGCGGGTTGTGCACTACGATTTTGGCAATTCCTCGGGAAGCGTATATTTTAGTGTTTGCTGTTTCACAATTAGTTCACCTGTCTCCTCTTAATATGATTTTTATAGTGGTCCGAAGAGTTAAAGTGTTCTCATAAGATACTTTCCTATTTTTTGTTTCACTTCACCATTTATAGCAAAGCACTCATGCCTTATAAGTGCATGACTTCAATGGTCATCTTTCCTCTATTCAACCGCAGTGCACTTCAGTGCAGAATAACAGTGCTTTAGCGATCAGCCTCAAGCCTTGTGACGACGCTTAGAGAATACAGGAACTTGCTATAATTGAAGAAATATGCACGAAATCAGTGAGACCACCTTTATTTAACTTTTAAAGAATTGGCCGTAGGACAGTCTGAATAGTCTCTGACTAACTATATTTAGATAAAAGATGTAGTTATACAAAACATTACTCCCTTTATGATAATAGTTTTAGACATTTTAGCATAAATAAGCCTAGCAGGTGATAAGGTATTTGTATCATTTAAGGACTTTTAGCAGTTGCAGCGACGCAATGTAGCCATGTAATATCGCAAGCACTTCCGCAAAACCCCCACGTAAACATGTTTCAAAGCATGTATATCTCAAAAACACGACAAAAACAACTAAAATGACTTAGATTTGTTCGTATTTATGTTGTCCCTAATCCATCCACCCTTTTTTATCCAATTCACTTTATGACAACAGCTTAACAACCCGAGGTATTCTTTGTTAGGCATGATGTCCTGGGGCACAATGTTCATCAACAAGGCTACCGACTGCAAGAATTGTGTATGATACACCCATCATACATTTGTGGCTGGTTTTATATCTGGCTATCCAATTCAGCAACTCTCTTATCCCTTGGTTTTGCTAAGGTACCAACAGATTTGGGACATTTGATGATAGTCACCATTGACAACTGCTGACCACAATGAGCCACTGATACGTCGAGAAGAAAGTGACTTCTCTACCACGCCTTCCGTGTCCCTTTACAGCACTCGCAAGCTTTTGCATTCTTCTTCCTCCAAATCACTTCTTACAAGCTTTTAATGGCCAATGACGATAAAAAGCGCTTCAATATATCGTGCCACTTCATTCCACTATGGTTTACATCCACCTTTGGGTTCTTTTGACTACCGTTCCTTGGTCAGCTTTGGAATAACTTTAAAGGACTTCGTTCTAGGAGCTTGAAAAGCAGGCCTCTTTAAATGTTCACAATACATAAAAGACAGTCATAAGTATTTTGAAGTGGTAAAGTGCTTAAGAGGAGACCCTGCGTTACTGGGCATAAAAGACCGTTTTTGTCGGTCCCCAAGTTAATAGTTATTTAAGAAAAAAAATCTTTTATCAACAGCAACTGATGGTGAGGTCGTAGTAATTCTTAGTTTCTTAGTAGATTTCATCTCCTCTGTTTGCGCTGCCGGTAAGCATTTCAAGAGTTTTTCAAATGTTCTGCTAGTAATTCGTTAATTTCGTGCTAATTTTTGCGTTTGCGCCAGGCGAAAGTCTGTTTAGTAATTTCGTAGATTGTGTTGAAATCACATCGCTTTGGAGACGTGGAATCACGGTTTAGCACTGAGGTGGTTCCTTTGTCCCAAAGTGGACCTTCGCGTACGAAACCTCTCCTCATTAATTATATTTGCTTGCTAAATTATTATTCAGGTCAGGGTGTCTGAAAGTACTTTGTTGTTTCACTTGTAAGGACAATGCTTGGCAAGGCACCTCGTAGCCTCTTTCATCAAAAAAGTCTAAAATTAATTGATCCTCCACATTCATACATAAGGCAGTTCTTCCCCTGGTTAGGATTCGATTTGTTAATGACCGTTCGGGGTGGAGGGGATGGTAACTCATAGTCAGTATTTTATAGTAATTGTTGCTGCTTCATTCTACCTTACAGCATGCTCCTAGCATTCTGTTACCATGCCAGGGCTGATTTTAAACCATTTAAACTAAAAAGGAATTTCTACTTTTGAAAAGGTGGTAGCACTTAAGCATTCGGACTCTGAGTCCTCAAAAATTGAATGTGCTCTTAGGAATTGCCACCGCATATTGACGTGAAAACCAGTCCCTCTTCTAGAATCAGTCATCAAACAAATTAAAATGGAAAGATGGTAAGTGTATAGTGAGATCTGTATTAAAATTTTTTGCTCTATTAGGCCATTAATTTTTCAAAATACATTGCTAAAAGCTTGAGACAGGACTTTGAGGTCAAAAGGAAGAGCCGCTGGGGGACAGTGCACTGCAACCATGATTCTTTGGGAATTTGGACGATGTAAGTTTCCTAACAATGACAAAAATAGTCTTAAGCAAATTTATCACATGACTGTTTAGTTGTAAAAACAACTAGGGTTTCGAAAAGCAATTAATCCCCCTAACTGACCTTGGTTTTTTAATTTTATGTTCAGCTGTGGGAGGTATTTTGCATAATAATAATTAGTTGTGCAGTATTTTTCACTTTCATTTATTAAGAGTGTCATGTGTTTCAATTGGTCCTTCAAAAAGATACTTTTGCCTCTTGGAAGGTTTGCGATCAAGTATGGTTGTGGCAGACAATCAACTCTACCATGCAGCTTGCGTGGCAGCTACAGTCGCCTTATATGGCGACCTTGTCAACGATTTCCTGTTAACATACCGACTAATTTACATATTCACCTGTACAGGGGAATTCTCCGTCAGCCCTCTGCTATGGATAGAAGCTTTGGGCAAGATCTAGTTAAGATCATCGTTGCCTCTCTATAGGGACTGTCTATAACACAAAAAGGAATATTCGAAAGGCGTTTAAGTGGAGTGCTTAGCTATGATCTAAAATCCGACTTCCACAGAAGACCCTGAAGTAATTGCAGCATTTAAGATAAACATCATCGTTGTCGTATGGTAGCTGAGTTCTATAGAAATGTGTTTTTCAACAGTTCAAACAAGCGCTGTTAACAGGAATTTTGTGCAGTAATTAATCACAAATCAGTATTTGTGCAGCCACTGCATAGTGGCGTCAAGAGGAGACGTTTAAAGGCGCAATAAATTCTACCTACTTAGCTCTTCAGAGTTCTCAGTGCCACCGGCAACTATTAAAAACAATAGAGTTTTGTAGGTTAAATTTGGTCCACGGAACTGTCTTGCAAATCGAATTACCATTCGTACGAAAACGGTCCGCACACTTTTAAAATGGCACTTCTTTTTTGGCACACCATCCGACGGAGGTACATTAATTTCCGAGGTCCAATACAATTCGTGCGAAAGTCGCGTTTCCAGAAATAAACTACCCTTCGAGAAAGCACGTTTCCATTAAACCTACCATGATTAAATCCTCATGAGGTAGTCAAGCCCCTTGACCTCGCATCATATTTTTTTCCATTCGTTAAATGAATAGATTCGTTTTGTAATTTACATGTTAAGCTAGTACCGCACACTTTGAAATCGTTTGCCTTCATCTATGTAGTAGTGCGAATACACTGTCTGATGGGTTCCCCAGTGAGTACAGAGGGTGCTTAATTTGATAGTAATAACGCGCCATATAGTGTTTGATCACGATCGTTGTGTGGCTGTATGGTGCTTCGGTGATGAAGACAAGTTTTTCACTTTATCCTCAAATGAGGGACTTCCAAGAGGCCGTAAATTTCTGCACATAACATTGATTCCAATCGCTACCACCTACGGTAACGCTTAAGTTATTTTGTGTGAGAACGCACCCACAAATAATCATCATCACATTTCAATATTCGTGGGATTTGATGCAAATATCTTAGATGGAAAATTAGTTGCTGCGATCTTCTAGTGTGGCAAGTCAATATCAGGGCACCGTTTTGTCTGTCTCTCAGTAAATCGACGACGTGTTCAATGTTAGTGCTATACATACTTTTCTACGGGCACTGCTTGTGATTTGCATGTCGGTGATGGCTGAAGTAAAGAGATCCAACTGCAAAGCAAGATATTATATCAGTCTGATGGAAGGTGTCGGTTACCAAGCGAGACTAATCCAGTCTTAGTTTGTACAACATCCTTCTAATCTGCACTGTGGTCTCAAATTAAGCTGGATGGACTCCAACCAAGATCAGTCTTTACTCTGCCTAAAGCAAGTTAAAATCCAGTACAAATGGCTATCACCTAATACCTCTTATCCTCACTGAACTAATCATGCGTTTCGAAGCAATTTGACTGAAGTAGTTACCTGATTTAACGATGTGAAATTAAAAAGAATCAGTGCAAAACCTGTCTAAGCCTTAGACTTTTTTGGTTAAGATGATTAAATTTAGCATTTTGGTCCCACTTATCACCGAAGTGCATAGCAGGAATGTCCAAAACACAACACCACTCCACATTTATTACAATGTCTTGCCCTCTTGAAATAGAAGCTGGCATCTTTTCCAAATTCTGAGTCATTTACAATTTGAATCTACTGGCTTTTGTCAATCGAACCTTTGTGGCACATGGTGGGAGTTAATTTTCTCTAATCCTGGTAATAATATGCAAGGGAACCATCTGATCTTTGCACATGTAACCTCTCTACCTCCATCATCTGAGTAAACGATACAATGAATAATATTAGGGGAGAAGGCGAAGTGGTTCTCGTAACGATCTGAGGGCTGGTACAATGGATCTTCGAGCACGGCGTTTGAATCGGATTCCAGCCTCACCCGCAAGGCACAGCTAAACCGGTGATTTGCATTGCAGCACGCTGTGGTAAAAGACTACTTATTCATATTATTGTTGTTGTCATTTACTGCATAAGCTGAGTCCCTCTTCTTCCAATGCTGGATTGTTGCTAAAATCCTACCTCAGTGCATTCTTTGTTCGCCTTTGAGATCAGAAGAAGAATTTCTAAACTTGGTCTAACTTCTGAGGTCGTCTTCGATGCAGTAAGCGTTACCATCCTCCTCCTCCATTCCCCACTCTTGATACTACCACATATACAAAACATGTCATTAATAACTCGTGAGAACTCCCTCCATTGCCTATTTTGGCATTTAAATGCACCAATTTGCTGCACTCTTGAGTTACTTTTTTGACCAAATAAACGTTTATGTTATAAAAAGGGGATCTTTACGATGCAACTGTGTTAAGCCAATTGTGAAGGTTAAGAACTGAGTTTGGTAGATTTTGTTAAAAATACTTCAACACAGCGAACTCTATTGGTTTGTATTTAGACGCGGCGCTTCAGCCCTCGAACGTTTCTGATAAATTACCTACCACCCTCAATCCCATTGACCTTTCAGTGTTTATTCTCTAC
>UYWX01020635.1:0-13094 GCA_900622495.1 Hydatigera taeniaeformis | reverse complement strand
AAAAAATCTCCATTATTGCTATTTTGTTGTTGCTCCTAAATGGAAGGAGAATATATTTTAACTCTTTGAAATATCACCGCGGTTAGGAAGAGGGCTGATAAAGTTTGTTTGTCCTTGCGTTTTAAGCATGAACCATTTGGATTCTCGAAAAAATTTCTTCCCAAATTACGACACTTTCCAATTTCATGCTGAAATTGGTGTTATTCAAAGTTGGTGCACAAAGTTTAAGTGAAGATAGGAGGGATTTTACAACTTGTGCTTTGTCTATTTTGCACAGCAATTTCCCAACCTTAACAAAGCACTGTACGCTTCCATTTAATCCTCATTTTTCAACACAAGGGATAATTCCCTTACCTTTTTGGCATTAAGGTAGTGTGTTTTTCATTGAATCATTATAAAATCATGCGAATGGGATTTTACTTGATTTTTCTGTTCTGGTAATAGGGCTGTATCGCTCTGTTTCACTCTGAACTACAACAAATCATAAAATAGCATCACCTGGTGGCTCCTAGTAAGTGGTGAATTGGCAAGTTCTTACTGAATTTTTGGAGCGATTTATCTAAATGCCCAACCTTTTAAAACTAATAAATCATTCAGTTTGGTGTAAAGTCGTTTAAATTTAGGCCAAGAAGCAAATGACCGCTATTACTTGTCGCCCACCTTCTTTATAGGCCTGTGGAGGAGGATTCGGGAGATGGAATGTTTGCGCATGCGATTATTTGCTCTGCATTGAAAATTCCAAGAAGAGGTTTTATAACGCCTTGCTGTTTTGTTGAGGGCATGATTTGAACCTTGAAGTCAACAATTTAGCATACTGTGGGTCAGGCAAACGTTTCAAAACGCTTCTATTTCGTTATAAAACGGCCGTTTTTATGACCTCTTCATTTGGTTCTCAACCATTTGGAGGTGAGAAGATATTTTGGTCGGGATATTCATACGAATAAGTTATTTAAGCGCAAATCAAATCGTGTAGACGTTACAAAATCCTTCTCAACGAAGGTATTTAGATCATAGATTGATTGAGTAAAAGGCTGATAAAGGCTTGGCAGTTTGCACGCGCAAGCTTTAGGGTTGACTCTTCACGCGCAGGCCTCCTTAACAGTCACGAAACAGTGCACGTCACCTGACTGTGAGAACATTGTCACGGGGCTGACCAGTTTGTGCATGAGTTTGGATGAGTTACAGGAAACCTTTGCAAACGCCCGTTTCCATTTCATCAGGCTGAGTCACAAATTTCTTCAATGCATGCAACATAAGGGCCTCGCATTCACTATGCTTACTCCTTCACCGTTTTCCTTTCAAATGTGATCGCAGCATTCAGATATATAAAATAATCACGTTCAAGCAGCGTACTAAAAGATGGCATTACATTTGTTTACATTGTCTCACAATTTGTCTCATCTACTCCATCCTTGTCAGTAATTTGAGCCATTGTTTTAACACTTCTTCTCTACCTTTAGATGCCGAATTTCCGTGAGCACAGACTTTGGTATTTATTAACTAAAACTAGAAACACCTGACTAACTTGATGTAAACAGCGGTAGTCAATGTTAAAATTTTTAGAGTTTGAATGGGTCAAGCATTTTAAGTCAGGCATATTTCACTGTAGCGCCCCGAGAATTCCCTAAAGACAAAATTGGTCATCATATTCAGGCAAAATATGGACTATAACTGCTGGAGTGACCAAGAGACCAACCCACCTTGCGAAGGCAAAGGATCTACCAAGTCTACACCCAAAATTCGCGAGCTGAACAAACAGAGGGACATAACAAATATCTTTATGTGCCTACGAATTTTCGCCTAGTGATTAGCCATTCCGACTATCAAAATTAATCCTAAAATACACGTACGTATTAACATAAACCTTTAATCTCTAAATCATAACTTACCTAAAATTTTGACTATTCCATCAACCCTGGGCAAAAAGTTTTAAAAGTAGATGAATTGTGCCACGTTAGGCCGGGGTTTCTTTAACAAATGTCTTTGTAAAATGTGGAGAAATGGACTATCATTTCTTAAGTCTGTGAATCTCTCATTCATTGAGGTTTGGCGCAGCCTGCCTAACTGTCATCGCTTGACCTTCTTCAAAGGCGTGGGATTGAAGACGACACTGTGACCCACGCATACTGTGTGTTTTGTATAATAACTACATTATTCTCGCAACGATTACCCACAATCGCGCAATACTCATTGCGAAGTACCGCTAAACTGTCCATGCCTTGGCCTCTTTTGACCTTACAAAGAGTGTATTTTTATTGGATCATTCAACACAGTCAGAGAATTGTCACAATGACTAAGCCGCTAGCATCAAACACTGTAAGAATGTTTAGCCATTACTCTAACTGCTTACGAGTTATCTTACCAATGACTGTAAAGTGCGGATGTATACCACAAACGCTACTATCTGCCGACAGGAATATCGGATTGTTTGATTGTGTTTTCGAACGATTATTTCAGCTAAAATGTCAAAACATAATCATGTTTTTCTGCCTTAAAATATCCCTTGGAAAGTTGGTTCCTTTCATCAAACTTGGAAACAATGTGACGGGTTAGGGTTCACAGTGATACATTACCATTTTGCTCTACTTTCCTTTCTGCTGCCACATGTTACCTCTTACCCCACCTCACTTGTGATAGAAATGCTCTGGTTACCGGTGTTGCACAACCTGCTTAGCTCTTTCTATAGCGCCATACGAATAAGTACTCTACTTAACGTCGATTTTAGTTGAGTTTAGTACTAACACGAATTATTGCATTCGTATTCTAGCATATTGCCTGAAAAGGAAAACATGAAGCTGTAGTTGAAGTACCATTGCTTGACTATCGGTGACTCCGTATTTCAGCTGCTTTTGGTGAATGGTGGTACCTCTAGGTCACTGGAAAGAAGGTCAAAACGTAGCTCTGTGCCAGTAGTCACAAATTCCGTAAGTGTTTTGCATGCCATGCGAATTTTCCAGAAGGAAACTTTACTACTTTAGGTGCATGCGCACACGCACGTGCGCACCGATACACACGACTGGAACCAATGAGGTAAAAGGCTAGTGCGTGCTGAGCCAATTCTAGTGGAAATTCCATCCTTGCACTGGTGTTTATCGGTTTAAAAGGGTCCAGTAGCGCACACTTGCACTTCTTTCCTACAAGCTATGTCTGCCACCTCGTCGTACCGTTCGGAGATTAACATTCCCGTAACAAAGGATCCTCGCACCTTTGAGCAGAGTCGCAAGGATCTGGTGACTAAGTTGGAAAAGAGCTACAAGTCTTCCTCTACCACAGACACGGGCGGGGACACCATTTCAAGCGTCTCCTCGCAAAGTGTCAAGTCGGAGACTCGAAGCAGTGGAGGTGGACCCCTCACAGGCGGGTCCTCCTGGGAGTTCCAACGAAGCAGATGGATCGATGAAGCTAAGCGCCAGTTCGATGATGATGTTCGACGTATGAGAAGTAATATGTTCGCTTTGGAGGTTGGTTATATTATCAATTGCAAAACTGATCTAGTGTCATAAAATGTGGAAATTGTAGTGAAATACTTGGCTACATTCTTAATTTTAACCTCAAAGTGGACAAATGCAAGCTTTTTTTTGCTTTAGATTAAAAGACAAAATATTACTGATTGAAGCGGTGTGACGGACTGCCATTTGCTAACATCCTTCTCTCGTTCCTTATGGGAATTGATCTGTATTTTCAGTGTAATTTGGAGACCTTCACCTGTCGTGTGGTAGCAATTTTTTATTCCTCACAGACACCCACGCCTGTGTATGCCATTTGCAAGTCGAATGCTTTTTGTAAACTCTTTACCCTGGCTCAAATTGCATTTTAGAGCTGTTACTAAAACTACTTCTTAATATGTGGGTTAAGTGCTTCCAACAATCAGACACAATGTCTCTGTACTAGATGGGTCAGTTTAATATTTTCCACCGACTTAGAGTTCGACACAAGAAGAGTTGATTCGAAGTCTAATCAACGACATCTTCGCCACCCCCTCCCGCCCGCCTCCCTTATATAGTATTTTTAGCCTGTCTCTTCGATCATTCTTGGCGGGAATGTGCACGAGGCAGCTGGCACTACCTTGGCACATCGATCACGCAGGCTTGCCCCTCGCAGTCACCGCGGTGACTAGATGGCGGTTTTAAGTGGGATCTGCGGTGCATCTTTTGCCAATCCCTGCTATTTCAGTCCACGAATCCTGTACGCGTAATACCTGCCTTAACTTACTTCCTACCACAGATGTTTACTGAACTTAATAGAGGAAGGTTAGTTGGCCCATTATGGAGAATAGTTGACATTTCTTCTCGGTAGTAAATATGAAAAAGTTGTAACATTTCACTTGTACAAACAAAAGGAGGCGAATGGAGTAAGTGTGCTCTTAACCGATAAAATCAGCCTTGTAATTTTTATTTTCCTTCATTGATCCATTACTTTTAAGGCGGATTTTTCTTCGAGGCAATGTTAGATCACTTTACAATTTTAAATTATTAAACCAAAATGGAACTCATTCTGAGTGTCTATTAAATATTGGGTGTAAATTTCACTATTCTTGGCGGTGAGGTCGGCATCGGTCGTCCCATCCACGTTTGTTGAATTTTCGATTTTGGCATTGATCAAGCTCTGCGAAGTGTCACTTGCCGAAAAAGTGTACTTAGAACCGTTTAATGTGTTTGTACGCGATTGCCGCGGTGAGAAAGGCCAGCCTCCCATTCAGTGTTCAAATGGTGCCGTTACTAAATGAGACTGTTAGTCGGTAGTGTTGCTGCTGCACGGTTACAATGCGCGAATTGTTCATGCATCTCAACTTGTTTGGTACCGTTCTCATTGTGCACCTTAAAGTTCAAACCATATTTCGAAAAAAATAGCATTTCAAATTGCTGCAAACCCAAATTTCGAAGTTTATTACTTTATGAGTCGTAAAATCACGTTTTATTAACCATCTTTTTAGCGAACTCGGGTAAGTTCTTATTAATACGTGTTCTTGGAATTGACCCAAAATTTTATCACTAATGCTCCTGTGTGAACTAACCCCCTGCATGGCTACAATAAACTGCCACAATTTGTTCACCATTTCCACCTCAAACTGTCACCTTTTTGTCGATTTAAAGCAACTATAATTAAATAAAGGTCACTTCGGGCCTTGTCAATTGCACGAAATTACATATGATCAAACTCTTTATGATGGATTCAAAATCTGAGGCAAAAAGGGAAAGGCGGTTCGCAAAACATTTTTAAGGAGGTCGCGGTCAAATTTGTCTTCAATTCCTTAAAATGCCGAGTACCTTGCTACCAAAATTTTCAGGCTATAGCTGTTCTTCTTCTTCACTACTTCTCACTTGCATTCTTCTGCATAAAAGTCAAACATACAAGTAGCTTTGTACTGCTTTACTAATTACTATGTGCTTTGTGATCTGGAAATTCAACGTTCTAATTTACCCCTTTTTCGAAGGGCGGCTCAGATAAATGTTTTGCAAGTCTGTATACATCGGACAAGATTTTGGATTTTGTTCAAGTTGCCATAAATTTGGGACTCTCATTATACGCAATCATCATTAGCCACTATTTGCGTAAACAAAGCTCGTGTGTCTTAGTCCTATTTGATGCAAATTTTGACGCTTCAAGCAACTAGATCTCTTTGCATCTGTTCAGCCAGATGTACGCCAACTCACCCACTGAGCTAAACGCTTGCATGAAAAATACCTCTTTGTGTTGTTTTGAACTGCTTTTAGCGCTACATACCTTTGAGGACATTTTAGGTTTGGTTCGAGCCGTAACTGGTCTACAAGCGGAAGACTTAATCATCTATTATGAATTGGCTGGACTGCACTTAGAGACGCTTAGAGTTGCATAATTAAAAGATCAAAAGACTCACCGTATGCGTGTGAAAAGTTACCATCTTAGCTTGCTTGCTCTTGGCTCAGTTTACTAGTTTTATTGACTTTTGCCTACTTTTGCACCAACGGGGATAATCACTCTTTAGCCTTAGAAGTAAAAAGCGAAGCAGACATCTTGTAGACAGATTTTTCAAACTTTCGCATTTCGCAAATCCTAAATAAATAATGGTTCGAAGCATCATCGATAGCAATGGAATTAAAATAGTGTATGTTATTAAATCCAAATAATGTGTGGCATCACACCTTTGCTTAGGCCTCTAAATTCGCCAATTTGCAACGTGGTTACCTCTCTTTCGCGTTTAACCTCGTAGCCAGTAGACGAGTTTGATCTGGAGAATTGGGACAACTTTGGTGGCCTCACCAGCGGTCCAGGAGGAGCAGACCATGGATTTGAGGCGATGGAGCGTCGAATGCAGGCAATGCGTCAGCAAATGGACAGCCAAATGCGAATGTTAGGTTCGGGTCCAGGCGCAGGACATCCCGCTGGACATCACCAAATGACTTCACACTACTCCACCTCCTCTACACGCACTGTCAACGACGGCGGAGTGGTTACATCGAACACTTCCACCACTCAGGAGTCGCGTCAGACGGTAGACGGTGTGACTACAGGAACTAAGAGTCACTCCTCTTCCTCTACTACAAACAAACTCGGCACTGGCGCGGATCATCAAATGCTCACATCAACTACTCCAGTGGGTGCCGTCATTCCAGCTTCGCCCAACAGCGCCGGCGTTATGGACTTCCTCTCCAACGCCTACGAAGTTGGTGATGATGGTTTGGTGCGTTCTCTTATCTTTATTACTTTCACAAAGTGTGGCTGGTTAGACTTGGCCTTGCCGGGAGTCATAATAACGTACTCATTATTTTCAGTTAGAAGTCACTCTTGGGTATGGTATCTGTTAATAAACAAAAAGGCTTTTTTGATACTTATGCCCTGAATCATCCGCAAAGAACTGTTTATTTCTACGACACCCTTATCACTAACCGTATTTTCCTTCCTGAAAGAAGGCGTCAAGTCATTGTACTTTTTCCCACTCATAACGTCAACAATATTCAGGTCGTAAATTATTTGAGTACTTGGTTTTCAACGAAAGTAGGGAAAAAGTTTTGAAATTTAAGTATATGTTTTGATAATGAACCATTGATTCGGTTCCAGCTTGTTATATTTCTGGGAGTTGTGGTTATTTATCATAATTTTCACAGGTTATTCTGCACTATTTCAGATTCTACATGGATTAGTAGGTGTATCGTTGAATTATGGAATTCGAATTTCAAATTAGTATCAAGTGGAATGGGTGGGTTCTCAGAGGAAGATATATTTAAGCTCTTTACGCCTGGTACTGTTAATAGACATTCTTCAAGCAGCATTAGAATTATAGGCATACTCTAGGTGTTGTTTCCGCTAGTCGAAAAGCCAGTTGTAATTTTAACATTCAAGTTGGGCAATTTAAGCCATACTCGAAAAGGAGCTTGTTGATGCCTCGACACTATGAACATAGTGCTTTTTTCACTCTGAAAAATGCTTGTATTCCGAGTGAGGGTAGAGGGTGGCCTCATAGAGAGCCGTTTCCGCGGCAGTGCGCTGCCTCCCAGATGACTAACCGCCCTGGGCTGCACAGTTGGCAGATGCCTATTAATCATCTTTCTTGGGAAAGGATGACTCACCAGACTTGTTGTGCGTCTTCTGCATGCATTTTGTGGTTCGCTCGCACACAGCAACCGCTTTGGCACCCTAGCGAATTTGGTCTCTTGCAAGATAATCTACACCCACTACCTAAGGGTCACCCGACACTTCGAAACAAGCCACAGCTTCTACACAACCCTCCTCGCCTAATCACATCGTGCTTGTGGGCAGACGTGACTAAACGTTTTCCACAAAACACTTGGCTATTCATTTTGAGGTTGCTTTGCCGAACTCTAGGTTCACTTCAAGATACGCTTTGATGCGAAGGACTTTGCTCCGGAGGACATTGACGTCACCACAGTAGGCAAGCGGTTGACCGTACACGCCAGTAAGTCAGTCAAGACGGCCACCTCTACCAGCTCCCGCGAGTTTAGCCGCTCCGTCGATTTGCCGCGCTCTATCGATCACGAAAAATTCCAGTGTTCCCTCACTGAGGTGATGTTTCAAATCCTTTCTTTTTTTGCAGTTTCAAACTGGCAATAATTTGAAAACAGCAGCAACCCCCCCCCTTTTTTTACGATTTGAAAACAATTTGTGACGGGTTTATTTCCTCATTTCGGATGTTGATTACTTTAAACGCTTGATGTGTTTGCATTGCCTGAAACGATAGGATTATCATGTCCAAACCTAACTGTGTCTTGTGTATCCGTGTTACAAAAGACTTTCGCTTGCAATGCGAAGCTGTCGTTTTGTAATTCTTCCGATTAACGCTGAGCTTTCCACGTGAAACAGGATGGCGTGCTTGTTTTGGATGCGCCTGTCAAGGCTCCAGACTATGCCTCAATTACTTTTGACTCAGGCCACAACCTTGGTATCCGTCCGAAGGATTCGTCTGCTTTGAAAACTGCCGAAACACAAGTTACAAGCTCAAGTAAGTTACTGAATTTTTAGCTTTTACTGAAAACCAGTTAGTACGCATACAATATATACTCATTGGGGTGAAATTGTAGGCCTCAGCATCACAGGACAGTCAGGCCCAGTTATTCTAAATGACGGTACTGGCGGCCGAAAAATTCACTTGGAGGTGCCAGTTGAAGCTGGCTACTCTGCAGATGATCTCTGTGTTCGCATGGATGCTAATAAGATCTGTGTCTCAGGAAAGAAGGAGCGAAGTACCGACAGATCAACTTCGGGGTCCTGTTCCAAGAGTTCCGAGTTTTCGGAATTCACACGCACATTCGAAGTGCCAGAAACCATTGATCCATTCACCGTTTCTGCTGTTCTCAAGGATAACACTCTTATTATTGAGGCGCCTCTTCTGTGCACCGTCTAGACACTTCTCAACCGCCTCGTTCAGCAATTCATCAAGACCTCTTCATCATCGTGACGCAACTCATTAAAGCACTGGCATTTAACGCACTCGCATGCCTTCAATCGCTTTCCCTCTTCTTCATTCCCTCTCTCGCTCTCGCTTTTCTTTACATTTTTATTAATTCTGCTTTTCATGGCACCGTTTTTGGTCCGACTGATTTCATCTCCCCAATAAAAGTAATAAATTTTTGCTTCATGTGCCACTTTTTTTCGTTCCAGGGCTTTACTAGACCATATGATGCTCTTTCTGAGCTGTTACTTTAATCGTTGCTAGCACGGCGATAAGCACTACCTCTCGTCGATTTTGGTCAACTCGTGATCCTCTCACCTTAACGCTAAACCTATTTGATGGCAGCGCATTGCTACTGATCATGACGAGGTTATGCAAACCGTGTATGCGAGTCAATTTTCATTCACAAGTTACGAAAGTCGCCTCATTACTCAAGTCCTCAAATTTCCGTCTCTAGCCGACTGAACGTAAGCTTTTCAGAAATTCAAGGAGGTAGCCAATCTGATCACCACCAATAGTAGCGTTATTTTTTTACTTTATCACATTGCTTCATTCAAGTTGATAAGCGGTGATTTTTAAATGGGTTTACAGGAGCTTCGGTTTGCTTGAAGCGATATAAGCGTCATTTACCTTAGATCCAGTGAGTTAGATCATCATTGTTCGAAGCAAAAATGACTCGTCTGGGTGACACATCCCATTTTCGGAATTTATTTCTTCCGCAATAAAACTAGTACCCCAATTAAGATATCTTAAACACGTATTAGTATAGCCATCTAACTAAGGTGTTTTGGTTGTTTTCGGATGATTGGCAAATTAAGTGATGAGTTTCATGGGAGAATTTCGCTTTTTAAGACACAAATGCCAATTCAATTTTCTGGCGCCTTTGCCAACAGATAATAGAATTACCATGTAAAACAATCATTGCTCTGCATACTTGGTTTCGTTTTTATACGCTTGGGATTATTTTCTTTCTTGTCTATTCGTGTTCGTGCATTGCGGCTCCTCAGCCTTCTTCCTTTTGGACATGATTCAGCTTTGTTACAGTTTGGAGAGCACTGGTGACGCCTTTTGTCGGCCTTGCTGGTTTTGAGCCTGTAAGTTTTGCAGTCAGAATTTCCTCCTTAACTTCATATAAGCACCATTTGCGCCACCGGCACTTTTTCAAGTCCGTTTGTGATCACTATTCAACTATAATAATGATAAGCCCTACCTATCCAAGTGACAGTGTTACACGGACCTGATTATTCTGGAAAAAAATGTCTGCTATTGGGTCATGTGTTTCCCACCTAAGGAATATGCATGAAGATCATATGACATTTCTTCTAGAACAATCGTGCGTCACCATAGTCTCTCAAGAGCCAATCAGTTTTAAATCACACTGCCAAGGTTATTTAACTGGCGCTGAGGCACGTCCTTGTGCTATTGCAGTGAGTTATTTTCATTGCAATGGAGATTCCTGTGCGAAGGGGCGGCCGTTCCAGAGACAGGCAACTGGCTGTGAGGCATTCTAGTGGCGGTCGAGACACCTCCCGTGAGCGGGATTTCCCTATTTGTCCGTTCACAGATCTCAATCGCCAATTTGAAACAATGGAAAGGCAGCTTGCAGATTTCAAGGTTTGTGAAACTACTAACTTCTTATTGGGTTCATCAATGTAGCTGACTAGCTAGCACTTTGCTTGTTGCAAAATCGCCATCACTTAAACAGAGTCCAATCAATCAGACGAATGCCTTCATACTAAAACTAGTTTGAATGCCAGATGGATGATGATCGCCAGAGAGGTGAACCTGTACGCCTTTCGTCCTTCATCTAAAATCAGAACTCAACTTCTCCTCGTTTTGTTTGAGAAATCAATTAGCCAAAGTTTCAACATTTAAGATGCACATGAGAATCTACTTTCATTGCAAACATGCCACTCTGAAATTTGTGCGGATCTAGTAGATACTTTAGTTATAGAGACATCCTTTGCCCCAACCATTTCGCTTTATTCGATTGCTTCTTTTCCCCACAGTAAAACAATGTATAAATGTCTCTCACAAACTAACTTGTCATCTCACCCAGTTACCGCTTCCCTAATGACCGGCAAAGCACTTAGTTTATTCACTGTTCAGAAGTCCTTAAATGCGCACGTATAAATCATGCGCAGAATTAAGCAAGCTTTGCGCTTCTATACGCGTTTAGGTGCGATTTTTGAAGGGACAAGAAGCAAAAATATCAAAACGGTCCACAAGGCGCAATCAACGTCTCATGCGATGCTAGCTGCAAATAGTCGCTTGGTTTTCAGCTCGCAATAATCGATGCTAACAATTGCTACTCTGTTTTTATCAGTTTCGGTCATTTTCCTATTTTCAGCCCTTCGACATGTTTCCCTTCTCTGGGAGCAGTACAGGGCCTTGGTTTGCACGCATCAATAATGAGATGCGACGAGTCCACAGCGAAATGATGGACTTCATGCGCGATTCAGGCATGCAGCCAAACTTCGACGATTTCTGGCACTTCCCCAGCATGGCAGACTGCTTCACCAAGGATGAAAACGGGCAGGTATGTATCACCTCCACATGATAAATCTACCGGGTCTAGTAAGTTGCCTGATTGGGAAAACTGAGGTAGGAATCAAACTTTCAGGTTTTTATTTATTACCCTCAAAATGCTGGTAAACCTGACTCGTCCAGCATAGCGAACCCCTCAAGCTCGTCACTTTTAAAATGCATTTGGTTGTTTTCTTATGTAGACCTGGTTCAGGACAAAGTTCGACCTCCACTCATTCAATCCAGAGGACATAGAAATCAAAGTGGAAAACCAGACTCTCTCCGTCCATGCTAAGCATACTCAACGCGGAAGGAATTCGTCTAGCGGACAGTACTTCTGCCGTGCTATGCTTTTACCCGACGGAGTCCTCACGGAAGAACTCAAATCGAAGCTGGACAAGGTAACTACTAATCGAATTTAACTACATTTGCGCGGGATGAGAATGTACCCAATGTCAAGGGTCGCGCAGAAGTCGTTAAATGTTTGCTGACCTTCACTACTTGATTGATTATCGGTTTTGCTGAGAAATAAATGAGTTTAGAAATTGCTAAAACTTTAGCATGCAACAAAGTTTTGGTCACAAGCTTAATAATAATTTGATTTTGTCATGAGACTGGTGTACTGGCCTAGCCCTCATCGTCGCCTAAGTACGTAAGCAAATCGTTGTGTGCATAAACTTCAGAAGTACTCAAAATGGCTTCCTTAAACTGGCCAATTTATAGACAGCTCTTCGTTTAAAAAACTGCCAATGAGAGGCTTGTAAAAAGCAGACTACTTTGCGAAAAAAAAATGGAAATTAAAACTTGAATGCAAATGCAACTCCATTTGCTCACCTTTCTAGGTATGAAAAAAAGGAGACGGTATTAGCTAAGAAACGTTTGTTTAGAGCTTGCGCATGCTCCTTATTTACTCAAGCTATGCCAAATTACGTTTAGAACGGAATACTGACAGTGGAGGCACCAGCTCCAGGCGTCGAAGTGGAACGCCTAAGTTCCAGTCGGTCGACTCGGATTCCTATCGAAGAGAATAGTCGTCGAAGACGATTGTACGATCGCAGCGTCGGTATGTACGATTAACTTCGAAGGCAACAACAGCAGCAACCTCGGCGACAGTTGTGGCAACACACTTGTCGAGCATTCTAACGCCTACCGCGGTGTCATCATTTCATCGGACCATCACTATTCATGCTCATTGTATCACCTGAACGACTGACTCACCCCCAGCACTCAATTTGCCATCATTTTCATTTGACTAAATTTTGCACCTACTGTGATTTTCCCTATATAAGTCTATTTTGTTTCGTAGTTATTCGTTCGGTTTATACACTAACGCTTACGTGTTAAAGCCGCACTACTCTAATAATATACTTCATGCCTCACACATCCTTCCAAGAACCTCACCTTGCACCTACTTAAAAATCACTGAATCACAGGTTTTTTCCCTCACGTAAATTTACGACTCAATGTGTTACAGTTAAAAGAGTGGGTTGATTCGTTGCGTTCGTCAAACTGTGCAGTCACAACCAAATGTCCAATGAACACAGCCAAGGTAGATGTAAATAAGGATATAGTAGAAAGTTATTTCCGGTGGATAACCCACTAAGAGGGTTTCTATGATAGTGTTAGTAAGCTCATATAATGCTGCCAATGCGAGACCTGATTGAGGTAGTCAATGCATCCA
>UYWX01020634.1:0-26405 GCA_900622495.1 Hydatigera taeniaeformis | reverse complement strand
GCGTCACTCACCTGTTTTTGGGGTGTGGGTGTGTGTAATGACGACATTGCATCAACGCTAGCTTCATATTGTTCTGCACAGCACTAAAATAACTGGCGTCGATGGGTTCGCTTATGCACACGCATGTTTGATCGGTCGGCGAAGGAGCGCAAACACACTGAACAGACGAAAGGTCTCTCGCCGGTATGGATGCGTCGGTGACTCTCCAGCAGCCATAGTCGAGAAAAACGCCTTCTACACTCTGGGCATTGGAAAGGCATTGTGTGGGTTGCCTCATGAAGTCTAGAGAGGAAAAGATTTGAGAGCAAAACATTAAAAAAATATATCAAAATTCAATCCATGCTCAGTGAAAGGTAAGGATATTTCAGTGTCGACAGGGCTCTCTTACAGATCCAATTCTGCTTCACGCATTCAGTAAAAGATCTCAAACTGCTGTTGTTAGTCGAAAATTGACTACCAGCTCTTGTAAATCCAGGTCAGGTTAAACCTATTATTTAAATTATGAACAGAAGACAATTTTTGCGTTCAAGGTCACGTCTACTTGACGTGCTAATTTCAGCATCGTTTATTGCAACATCGGTAAAATATACCTGGTTGTGATCAAACAGATTAAGGCATTGATAAAAAACAATCAACTTAGGTGGCGAAAAATTGTCTGCTCCTCTCATTCATTCCCGAAGGGAAGATAAGCGACTGCACAGAAAAATGGTTCCTTATTGGACCATCTTAACATAGGTTGGCGAGTATCCTGTCCTGATGTGAATCCAGGAGCCGAGAGCAAAAAGCGTGAGTGAACATACCGCATGGATGACCTAGAGGAATAGGTCTTACTGCAATACTGACAGGAGTAAGTTCTAGGTTTCGGCAAACCACAAGTAGATAGGTCGAGAGGCTGTAGTGCCCTTTCTGACTGAGCACGAGAAGATTCCTTTTTCCCCTCAGGTAGGTTCAGCAAACTTTCGATCGAGAAGGCAATAGCGTTAGGGGAAAGTTTTGGGTAGAATGAAGAGGAGCGAGAATTGGACGTCAAACTTCCCAGCCCACTATCTCTGTTTCTTGAAAGCGTATTGAAGGATGGTGAAGGGTTGCATGGAGTTGAATCGAAGTGGATTGGTACTGCAAACAAAAAAATCAGACACATTTTAATGCCTACTTGTCCAGTATCAAGCCACCTCTATTAGCGTTCGTGATTTTAACTAAGCAATGAAATTCGTGTAAAGAAGTCCATCATGAGACTTTCCAATGTTCCCATAATCCACATTTTGATTTTAACATTCATTGATATATCCTTGCTTGCAGAAAAAAGCGAACTTTAAGTACCAAATTGGTGCTAATGTTTTCTACTCTCGTTAATCTACCGAAATGTGTTGTGGACCTATTATCTCCAATAGCTTAAGCAAGAGAAACAAGTTAAAATAGGTAACGCACACTGGTCCAATGGAGGAGTGGTTGAGGCGTGCCACTGGGAATTTGAATAGGCAGGGGCGGGCGTGGAAGAGATGAAGGGAGGTGTTTGGCTTTGCATTTCCAGGTTCAGCATGAGTAAGTTGGAAGTAAAACAGTGGTTTATATACTTCGAACCCAGGTCTGACTAACTCATCCCTCCCCCCAACAGTCGTCTCATGACATGACATTCAAATCCACATTTGAGGAGGGAAGGGGGCGACCGCGCAATGAAGCTTTTTTTTTCATCGTTCATTGGTTTAAGCGTCCCCACCTGCGTCTACATGCCCGCAACCATGAGCGCTGGAAGTGGCAACCGGTGAAGTTGGGAGAGGGGAAAGGGCAAGACCCGATTATTCACTTTTGGCGCAGCAATTGATTTTGTCTAAAAGGACTGAATGTGTTGGAGATAATCCACACTTTTTTGATGATGATATTGAGAAATAGGTTCTGGAAAATTGGCCGCAAAGGATAAACAAAATTCGATGCCGAAAAGCAGAAAACTTATGTGAACATGATTGAGCTAATGGTTGAACCTCCTCGCAATTTCCAAATGGTCAAGAAATTACTCGAAAGCAACGCTTGAGGTGCTTAGAAAGCCGACAATTTGGTAGCCACTTATTTTAGACCAGATACTGTTACCTCAGGTCAACTGTGACACTTGCCAAACCGACGTCTCAAAACGGACCTTCCGTAGCTTTATTACTCTTCAATTAGCTCAACGTGAAAGCCAAAGGGGGTCGTTTGGTTTCCAACACGTCAACCACATTCGAGGTTAGGTGTGGCTTAGGGACGATTTGTGGTGTGATCAATCGTTTACGAAATGAGAGAATGCACGACAGTTTGTGAAGCGAAAGATAAAGCAACAATCTTGTCAAACCACTGCTTATTTGTTAATTCCTATGGATAGAAGTTATTCTCTTAACTCTTATTGTTTCGATGTGAACATCAATTTTGTGTGGTTTAGGATGTCAAATGCACCATTGCATTCTAATCCAAGGCGGAGGGCCTCCTTGGAGTGGCATACTTTTAACTTATTCATTCCTGAAATCAATGCCTCAACCACTCTTGGAAGATTGGTGATACTGCTGCTACACCTCCTCCAAACGCTACGCAACGACTGCAACAACCGCGACCTCCATACAGAAATGATATTCGATTGTGAAGGAAAAACGCTGATTAAAACGGAGTAAAGTTAAGTTCATTAAGATAGACAGCTTAAATACTAGGCCAAAATTGTAGATATGGTTTGGCTCGTATATGAACAGCCTTAAACATCTTTGCCCTAACAAATCCTACCTTCCAGCACAAAATGCAGGCAGGTGTATTGTTTAATCAACTTCCGGTCTTGGTAAGGGGTCCAGAATGACCTAATTGTTATATCCTCAACGGAAAAGAAACTTAGTTGTAAATAAGATAACAGCATGAGCATTCTACGCTTGCCATCTCTGCTCTTTTTTAGCATTCAATCACTTCTCTGCAAGACTTTCATTTGAGCCGACTATTTGTTTCTATTGGCAGGAATCTGAGTTAAAAGATAAAGCGGTGGGCCTCAAACACCAAACCTATTAATGGAAATAAAGTGGCTTTTCATTTGTCGTTTTCTAATAATGCAAGCATTTGAAACCCAAATGAAGCAAAAGAGACAAATTACGGTTTCGTTTTACACCAAGTGGAGTAACAAAAGCAGGTCATCAGCTCACATCATGTTATTGCCGCATGCGACTTTAATAGGTCATGGTGATGCCGCACCGGTTTCGGTAACACGTGATCTCACCCTCAATCCCTACCACAAACCAAAAAACTTATTCTAAGTTAATATTTCACGTCCATCTTATTTGCATATGCTCATTTTAAAAGGTGGCATCGGCCTTTCGAAGCGAACTATCTTGGACGAGGTACGCATTAGGTCATCACCAGTCTCAATCCTTTTCAGCCTCTGAGCGTGGGCTCCTTGCATGCCACTGTTCCAGTCTCAGCACGCTCTGTCCTTCTACGCATGTATAAATGGCCCAACATGACCTCTTTAATAAACAAAGGGAAAGGCCGTACGCTAATGGGAGTGCGATGCTTTTCACTAACTTTTGTTTACTTGGATTGTGGGAGGACTTGTTATTAGAAACCTATTACCTCATATTTAATTCATTTTTGATGGGCTGTGGTCGAGTGACGACCGCCTCAGCCAGATTAGAAGTAGAAAGAATTAGTGCTACTTAAACTGGACCAAACACAACCTGTTGCAGTATCTGAACAAGCGGCAGAGAGGATGACGCGGTAGTCCCGTTTTCGTGGCTAAGTCCAAATTCAGAGAATATGGAGCATTATGCTGACGCTCTCCTCAGTACTAGCATGTCGTCGTGCCCTCATTTTTTGTATCGCGAGTACTCTGAGATATGGATAAACAATCGAATCGCTAACACGTTGTTGTCAGTTGACCTCATCTTGTGTTTTATGAAAGATCGCTCACCTGTAAATACACTCGCCTTTGGCAGCGGGACGTGCTCTATCAATTTTGATCGCAAAACTCGCAGGTGTAGGGGCGATGCCTTCGGTTCAAATGGCGAAGAAAGAAGAGGGGAGCCAAAGAGGGTCATGGGGGAAGTGGTGACAGCCCATTTACTGTATATCAAGGGATAAAAAACACTCCACTGTCCAGCATTGTACAGAACATTGTTACAAGTTAAGGCATAAATTATAATTCCCAGTCAACCAAGAGCAAACATAACACGAGTTTCATTTGTGGATGGCATTAAGTGCAGTGTTTCCATAACACTTCCTGCATTCTATCAAAAAAAGTATTCAGAGTATGTAAAAATGTTGTTGAAAATTGACGATGCTTTGCACGCCGTAACAAGAAACTTGCTCTTCACAGTTCCGAGTTTTGATATGCGACTCAGTTGAATACGAATATTAGTTTAGTGGGAAAATGCAACTATTACAGAAACCTCAATCCTGTGCTCTCCTCATCAGACATGCAAAAAACCAAAATAGTTTGACAAAAAGAAACAGCTAAAACAGGCATAAGTGTCGACAAATTTTGATTAACCAATACAAAGTAATTATGTGCTCCAAGGCGAGAAACGCTGGGGACACAAACGCATTCGTGTACAGTTAAACCAAAGTTACTGTAATACTTTGATTATTGTACATTTGATTTGATTTGATTTGTACATTTGATTTGATTATTGTACATTTGATCCACTTACGAGTGTTATCACTGTACGTCCCCTCGACAAGACGCCCTCAGATCCACGCCAATAGTTATTATCACTTCTGCATTCAAGCAGAACATTCTGCTCGATTATCGTCGCTTCCTTGATTTTCACTGAAACGCGAAGCCAAAGAATATGCATTCCCATAGGAGCATGAATTATGCCGCCCCTCTTTCCACCAGCCTGAGAGGACTCGGATAAGTACAGCAAGGAACTGTCCAAGTGAGAATGGGGTGTTAGAGAGGAACGTATGTTAACGCTCACTCTCACAAAAATATTATGAGGTCAGCGGTATTCTGACTAGGGACGACTACACAAGGTGCCAATACCATTTTAAAATTGGTAAAAACTCTAGGTCCAATGATTCACTCAAGTGAGCTAGGTAGCATTGAGGCCAAAAACTTTCTCGAATCCTCGCAAACTTGATGACATTGTGGATGCTTTTGGTACGGCATTGATTAAGTCGTGATTGTTGGCATAAAAGGTTTAAGCAAGAGGATCGCCAAGGGCGTCGTTAAAATGAAGAGAGACGATGCAATACTCAAATCACTTGCCTATCTCATCGTTTTGGTTACGTGAGCACGTGGACTTCCGTCACTGCACCTCAAGGCGCAAACCAGTGGCTCAAAACTCTTCTGTATTCCGGCAAGATATATTTCATCCAAGCATTGAAAGTCCCTTAGCCTGGAGGGAAGTTCACCGTACAAAATCTAAGTACATTTAGACGAACTTCTATAAATGAACACCTTTTCAAATGATGACAGAATCAGCTGTTAAATTTCGTAAGTTTGGAAAAGATAATGTACCAGAAACATCTCTCCCAGGAGTGGTGATCACAATTTTGCAATTTCCGTGATTAGCATGCCACTTAAACATAAAAAAACTTGCAAATAGCGAAATCCAAGAAACTTAAAAATCGCCCATCCAACTTTAGTTCCTCCATGGCCTCAATTAACCGCCACTGCAACTGCTCCTAACTGGCTGGTCACGGAAGCGAGGCAGTGGCTTAACTACGACTCGGTCCATCTACATGCAATATACAGGGAATGCTTTGCTCTCGAGTTGAAGATGCGGTGATAATGCACCAAAAATTCGCCTTACCCTACCATTAATTTGCGTAATATCCTCAAAGATGTATGCTCCAGAGGCTCATTACGAGAAACAAACTTCTCATTGGAAAAGCCGAGAGATTGGTAGCAGTTAATTCGTACCAATTTCCTCATTTTCATCCGTGGAGATGGCGTCACTGTATTCCGTCAAGGTTCCTGGTAGTCGATAAGGTCGGGGAGTATGGGCTGATCCCCCAGAGTGTGAACTAGTTGAAAATAATGTTCCTAAGCTTAAAAGATTTGACACATATGATATTATTTTGTTAATATTGTCAACTGCACCACTTTAGACGCTGCACCTTGTTTGGACAACTACTTTCCTGCCCTTTGAAAGGACACAGACTAAGAAGTAAGGGTAGAACTATTGCACAGCTCCCTTCACAACCTATCGACATAAACGAAAGCGATGGCGAATCCCAAAAACGTTCAGTGTTTGATGTATTTAGTAGAGAAATTTATACAACCTCAATTATTCAAAGCCGTTTAGAGTGAAAGTAAAAAAAATTTAGCTTTGCTTACCGCGGGAAATGTGAGGTAGCATCCACAACGTATTGCACGATGTGTTTGATGCTACACAAATATCTTTTTTTGGTTGCAAATGAGAAGGGATCTCCCGTGGATAAACGTCACAACAGCTCTACCTAAAGGATTCTTGTAATACTGCTAACGGTTGCTGTTCATTTGTTTGATTCCTTTTTTTACCATAGTGAAAAGATTTAGAGCAGGCTCCTACCTTTCAAGGCATTGATGAGGCCAACAGAGGATTGGGACATGCATCATCCCTAACCATCCATTCAATACAAAGTCCCATTGCATATCAGACTGCATTTGGTGAAGGCGTTTTCGACCGAAACATCAAATACTTTAACTCGTAAAGACATCACAACCTCCATATGCCTGTCTGATTATCACCATTTTCGTTAGTAGGCCTCCAGTTCACCAAGCCTAAACCCTTTTGATCTTTACTGATAATATGAGGAATGCCAAGCTCCGAAATTAAACAACCTGCATCAGCATGGGATATATTTGGGGAATGAGGAACTAACTAACCAAGCAACCAAACCAGCGAAAAAGAGAAGAGGACTGCCTTATGCATAGAGAACTTGGAATTGAAAGATTTTTCCTAAACCAAGTCCATTGTTCCTGTTAGCCAGACGTTCAGCTCTACTGCACTAGGAGGTCTCACGAATGACTGCACTAAAGGAAATGGTCTTCTGTACCAAACAAAAATTGCACACAAAATTTTCAACCCAATCACGCAACTTTGTACCCCAAAATACCATCAACCCCTTACTCTCGCCTCAAAGGTAGTTCAAGCAATATTGTCATGGATAGTTCCATGGAGTGCTGAAAGCGTGAGAGGTGTCGAACGAGAACTGCTCAGAACTACTGAAGTTCCAATTTCTAACCACTTCAAAACCAAGCTACTTCAATTCTTTACATTTGCACATTTTTAATCACTAATGCCCATCGAATGTGAAAGCGCGACAAGCAAGCCTAACTTCGAAAGAGAGCAGTTGGTATGTTACCAATGTGATTTCGAACGGAACATTCAAGCCTCATCGGTAGCTTACGGATATGAGGTAGCGACTTAGCCATAGCTTTAACCAATAATGCTTAGAGTGATCCAAAAGGTACAGACACCCTCAGTTACGAAGGTAGTTGGTTTGCCAGTGAAGTAGTAACTGGTTGGACTTAGAAGAATGTTAAGACGTATTTGCAGGATAAATGTTTGAACAATAAATCGTTAACGAACCATTCTCATTTAAGTGGGCAATTGCGCCAGACGTTCACAAGAGCAGCCGCTTTACACAAATGTTAATTTGTATTAAGAATATGTGGGATCAAAAGAGATACAGTTGGTAGGTGACGAGAGCAGTGGTAAGATAAAGGCACATCATTGCTCGACGAATGTGGAGAAGGAGGGGCCCGAAAATTGTCGACTGGTCATGATAAAAACCAGGAGACTAAACAGTCATAGCAAAACAGCAGTGGGGAGGACTCAAAGTGAGGAGCCACTAGTAGGGAGGGCCGAGGAGAAAGGGAAGGGAAGGAATGGAGGCGAGGTAAAACGGACGGGAAAGACATCAACGAATGCAGCTGTACCAACCATCTAAGAATGCCTGAGAACAAGTGCCAGTGGGATCACAATCCAAACGAAAGGAAAAGAATGCACGCAATGGCAGGAAATAAAGGTAAGGACCGTGAAAAGCGAGGAGAGGGACCAAATTATTTGTCTGAAGGAGGGTTATTTTGGGTGCATTCCCAAGGAGCACCAAGTACCAGAAAATCGCTCCGATTTGGCGACTCTCGAGGATCTGGTTTTTGTAAAGCACTAGATTCCTGGATTTGTGCACACTAGACGAAATATTACATGTTCAAACAAAGACTTACAATATCGTTAGCCTTGTTAATCAATTCATTACAGGCTTCATCAACGTTATCAGGGTACCCCATTACGAGGACGACCTCAGCTGCTTCCCCTTTAGCTCCACGGGGTGGAAACTCCACATCAACATCATACAACTCTTCCAAACGGTGAATGTTATAGTGATGAGACCCAATCAAACGTGCATGAGCCTATTTGAGAGAAGGCGTTACATGAGTAGCTGAATGCTCACCTCCAAAGGAATATGAAGTTCAATGCACGTAAATGAAGTAAATTTTTGAAAGAGCTTTTCCAACTCTTCACGAGCCAACTTGACTTTCTCCTTGTAGCCCTGGAGCACCAGAGGCACGTTAGCTGAGCTTACGAGACGATAACCGGCGTAGCGTCCACCATCCGCTAAGTTGTTGGGGAGACTGGATCCCTCTGCAGGAGCATCTCCACCATCGGTTTCCGAATTCAATAAAGTAGATTGAGCATTTGAAGACGCAGCGGTGCGACCTCGCGTGAAAATAGCTACACCATACTGATTTAGTAACCGTTCCCTTTCCCCAGATATAATCCGGCCAAGATAACGTTCCTCTGTATTTAGGATCTCCTCGTAGTTACGTGCTTCCCAGTCCGCCTTCTCAGCCAGGAACTGAGCTTCAAGAGAAATTAACTCAGATTTACAAGCCTCAACAGCATCAGGAGTGCCACGAATGGTGATCCGATCAGAACCTCGAGGGATTCTTGGAGGGACACTGATGAAAACCTATCAGAGTGACGAAAAATGCCTACTACGTGCACACCAGAACAGTAAGAACAGATAGAGGGCAGACATACATTGAATTTAGTTCGAAGGGCATTTAGCCTTGTCTTGGGTGCTGCTTCCCCATTTTCAGACTGATGGCCAGACAAAACGGTGGCGCGAGAATTTCCATTCTTCATATGACCAATACCTCGTTGAGAAGCCCCCTGTCCTCGGCGAGTGGAAGTCTGTGGTGGTTGTGGAGGCTGTTCAGCCATAAATAGTTTGCCGTAAAACTCACGCGGGAAAGCAACCTCCTGGGAGATAGGTAACAAAGGAAGGATTTCGTTCTTCAGAACACTATTGATTCTTTCTGCAGTGCCGGTGAGAACTATATGACCGTATAGGATCCGCTCACTTTGATCTTCTCGAAAGCCGTCTATGAGGTGTTGAAAAGCAACATCAGTTTCTGCCCCACACTTATGAATGAGTTATTCGAGAGTGATATGATATGATGGTACCTCGGTTAAGCTGTAAGCTGATCAAGACCTGATGACGTTTTTGCATATCAGAAATAGTTGAACGAAGTCGACTGAGGACTTGGAACTGGTCAACCTCAGTTACCGGGTGTTTGACAACCGTCTGGTTCTTGACGTCTTCGATCATGCTCATTATGCACTGCTGCGCATCCTGAGTCAAATTAATAGAGAAACATAATAACTTTATCGATAAAACTTCACTATTAAAAAGACGGGTAGACTAAATCCACAAACGTCAAAATAGACTGGACTCACCTCAATACAACCCTTCGGTCCGAAAATGCGGATTGTAGCATCCACATTCTCGTTTGAGGAAGGATGCCCACTTCCTCCCTGATCAGCACGACGATTAAAGGAGTTAGGTGATTTTGGAAATATAACCTTAACACGATCTAATTCTGGATGATGGAAAGCGCTTCGGTAAACCCAAAGATCATTAATAACAGATGGTTCACACTTTATTGTGATATCTGTTTCATCCTCCTAAAAAAAAGCATTGGACTGGACAACATTCACGATGTCGTATTGGTCATGTAGTTTTGATATACTGAACAGTCCCACGGTAAAACCGCATTGCACATTAAAATTAAAAAAAGGCGATACAAATGAGTGAATCGTTGAGGAACGTTAACATTAAAAAGCATTCAAAGCAATTACCATATTCTTCACTGTCTGTTTCATGTCCTCCACCGCCTTCACAACGGCTTCCTTCTCACCAATAACGTGGATCTCTGAGGCACGCTTTGGATCGCTCTCTAAACGATCCGGAAAAAGAACCTCAACATTGTGTCTTTCACGAAACTTCTTCAACGTGGCACCGCCACGACCAATCAACTGGCCATGGAACTTTGGATTCGCAAATACGACGCACTAGGAGAAAAACGCAAAGTAAAAAAAAAATGAACACACTAATGAGAAAACAAAAGCAACTAGAAAAGTACGTCAGAGCAACGCTCGAGCATCTTCGCACACATTGACTCGATAAGAATATTGGCCTTTTTCAAAGCCTCAGGTGGGCCTGAAATGATCAGCTGGCGAGGTTGAGCGGGATTCGTCTTCAACTGGACGCCGTCACATTGCTCACGAATGGATCGAAGACGGGCTGCGGGAGTGGTCGAGTTTCCGGGCTGTTTCGAAAGCATCAATGTGGGTAAAGTAATGGCAATTTCCTGTACGTTCGCCTGGAAAGGTAGGAATCAAAAGTAAATTCAATGAGGGATGTGCTTGCAAAGACAGACAGGACGTAACTAAACAAAAACGAATGAGAAAATTCCTGTTAACTATGTCACAGCTACCATTACCATAGATTTCTGTAATTTTTCAAGGCGTGCAACTGCATTATCAACGTCCGCTCGACGACCAATAATACTGACGGGTTGAGAACCGTCGTCAGAGGGAGGGAAATAGTGGATGCGAGTTCGCGTTTCCCTCAGCAGATTAACAATTGTTGCGCCCAGAATGCGCGGAAGACACTCCTTGAAAATGCGGAACTATAAGGAAAGTAAATGACATTTGAAAAACCTGGAAGAAGTGAAATGGAACCCATAAGCAGTCCTCACCTCTTGCTCATAATTTTCTTCCGTAATTTGTTTTACTAATTTGTTAAGCTTCTCAAATGCAGAATCAACTTGATCTCTAACTCCACAGAGTTGCAAAACGTAGTCCGTGGTGGCAGAAGTCCCATTACCAGTGGATGTGCTATGACGCTGTCTCTTATCACCACTGCCAGCTTGCTGAGGCCACCTAACTTCGGCTCCTGGAAAAGCTTCTTCTATTGCATGAATAGGAGGGGGATTACCAGACCTTAACAAATTTTGGATACGAGGATCAACTATCACGTCCCTAATTTTCTCGTTCTCCTAAAAAAACAAAAAAATTTCTACCAAGGATACGGTACATCCAGGTAGCACCAAGTAGTCATTACGATAACTAAAAGTATAGGAGTGGTCGACAGACAACACATGCTAGAAACTAGTTATTCAACCAACACAACATCGAGACGAAGTGATTACTTACCCATTTCTTAACGAGTTTGCTAATCTCCTCCTTCACATTTTCAACAGATTGTCGTTCACCTTCAATAAAGACGTCAGACTCATTTGCTATCCTCCCACATTCCTTAGCGGATGGAAACCAAACACTCAAGCGATGGGACCGAACATATCGATTTATGCTATCAGGGCCGTTCCCCAACAACTTCAAATGGTACTTAGGATCCACCTTTATGAAATCCAAGTAGTGCGACGCAGTGAGCTCGTCGACTCTTGTCCTTAAGCGCTTATCGACCACCAAAACCTCTTCTGGAGGTCCCTCCACCGTTATCTTGTCTTCACCCTCTAAGAACCCAACTCGAACCTACAAAACAAAATTGATTTGAGTAATAAGGCTAAGAACCAAAAATCAAAATAGCCAATAAAAGCAGCTAAACCTACGGCAGCATAACCCTCCAGAATAGAATTTAAGGCGGATCCCTTCTTTCCAATCAAAAGTTTGTAAAGACGCTGAGGAGCGACAATACATTTGGTAGCAGAGCTGGAGGCACGCTTGAAAATTAAGGTCGTGGCAAGTCCAAGATCTTCAGGAAAGCCACGGAGAACAAACTCCTCACCCTCAGGGTCTTCCGGAGGTTCAACGAAAACTCCCGTCTTGTCAAAAATCTCCTGCAGTCCACTTCGGCGAAATCCGATAACAAGGCGATGCTTGTCGCGCTGTACCGAACAAGTTATTGTGGTACAGCGTTCCTCACGAGCCTTGTATATTTTGGTGATTTCGGAAACCGCTTTAGCAACTTCATTCTTTTTCCCGGACACCTTGATGTCAAGATTTGGGCTCCTTGCTGAAGGGATAGAAATCCTCGCACCCGTCCTCTCCATGATTTCGCTTACAGTGCGGTTAAAGCTGAAACATATAAGTTTTTAGTGTATAACAAAAAGGGTAGATCAAAAATCTATGACCTCCACGCTTACGCTCCGCAAATAAATGGGTGATATATTTTAGGAATGGTCAATTTTTCTTCAGCTTGTTGAGACTGGTATTCCACAATCCGAAGAATTTCTTTCTCCGCAGCAATAATCTTGTTAGAGGAACCAACAATTATGATCTCATTTGATTTGGAAGACGAAGATGGAACATATATCTTGGTAAGGGTGCTTGATTCAAGATCCTTTTTCCTCTGACCGCCAGAGCCAATAATAAATCGATGAAATTCATGGGGAACTTTAATTACCCTTTGGGCCTAGGTTCAATTGATCACTGCATATCATATGATAAGATACTCACTTGCTGCTGTAAGTCCTGGATAACCATCACTTTGGCCTTTGCAACTTGTGCTGCAGGACCAGAAATAAGGATGTTTAGAGAATTGTTCTTTGAGTTTGTTAGTTCAATTTTCACGCCAAGACTTTTCCCTATAGCAGCACAAACACGTGACTGCTCCAATGACATGGACTCATCTGTCGACTGATACCTCCTCTCATCTAGAGGTATTTTAACAACCTAGCTTTCAGCCACATAAACATTTACTACCTCCACAGAATCGGCAGGCTGATATGAAGCTAGTCCTTCCGCCACTGGTCTCTGTTCGGTCCCAACAGAGGGTAATGCAGGAAAAACATCGTCATACAGGGGCGGTAAGCTGGATGGAGCCGTACTCGCCACTTCGAGCATCGTACAGGCTAGCTCGCACTGAGAAAACAAAAAAGTGTGGCGTGATGTACGCATTATAACAAGTAAAACAGAATAGTGTAATATTGACCACCTAAGTAAAACATAAAACGTAGCAAAAAAGATACAACAAGCAGTCCCCGATTTAGTCTCATAAACTAATGCGCACCTAAAAATTAATTTGAAATTCATCTATTGAAGCAGGTTAACGAATTTTAAAGCATAAAAACTAAATTTGGAATTTTATATCCAAAAATCCTAAAAATGCGAAATAATCAATCACAAGTGCCTTTCCATCGCCTCTCAATAGCAGCCAATAATCAACCTTAACTAATCTTTAATTTCGGATCCCGTCTTCGTTCGTTTAAACCAACGCTATTTGCAGTTATATTATTTCTGCTATTTTTAGCAGAAATTGGCATGTCGTGTGTGTTAGAATGCCTACCTACGTTATAGGCCTTACTTGAAATTCTGCCGCAACACTTCTGCTACAAAGCGATTCTAACTAGGTTGCCACTTGTAGGTCTGCTTGGATTATATTTCATGTAGTGCATTTGCTTGCGCGTCTGAATGTTGAGTAAAGCAAAAACGGTCCAAAATACATATCTAAAGTATTGCTTTTTGATTAAAATATTTCTTCTTTCTTCAGGAGCCTCATCCCTACACTGGTGCTATTACAAATAGGAATGCCTAATTACACTCAAAGTAACCAATCCCACATTTCTCATCTGTGATTCCAAATGCACTTCATGGGGTAGGCCTTTAATGACGATAATTAGAATGTGCGCGTGCTGATTGGCTATGGTTTATGGCTCAGACAAAGCCTTGCGCCACTATAGGACGGTCCCCTCAAGCAAGTTGTACGGATGACGCTGTATGCAACATGGGAAGAATTCGCAAAGGATGCAGAAATGCTTTATAGTAAAGACCCATTAGGGGTAAGTGGTATTCTGACTAGTTTGTTCTCTATTACCAGTTTAGATTAGTTACCAAGTATCGACACAAGGACCAGAAGTTGATGGTTAAGGCTTCTGACAACCAAAGCGTAGTTCCAAATCTTTTTTCTTTTAGTTTTAGACTCTTAAATATGTCGCCGAATTGGCCCAAGATGTCAAGAAGTATGAAAGGTTTACCACCTTGCTCATGAGGCATATGTCTTCGAAATAAGTTTTTGTTAGCGCATTAAATAAACCTTTGTACATAGGAAACGGGTGTTTCTTCTTGGTTGTTAACGGCCGCCAATCTACTGAAAACAGGTTCCACCTAGTCTGATACGCTGGCATTTGCCCAACCTACATCCAAAACCAGCAAGTAGATAGACGGATTTCGAGTCGCCTTACAGGTTTTGCATTAAAAGTGCAAAACCAAGGAATCGTACATCCGCGTCAAGACTAGACTAACAAAAAGGACGGCCCCATTACCAAATTTTATTTGGGACGGAATCTATGCAAGCGTAATCGGGAGCAACACTGGTTTAGACAATGAGTACAGCGTTCACGCAACCCTCGTTTTCAGGATTGTTCGTCACTTGAGCATACTTGCCCCACACGACCTTGCCGCCAGGAGTCACCAGACCGAGATCGCTCACATTTACCTGGAAAAGAACGGGTTCGGAGTAAGTGAATTATTGGTACCGCGTAATGAGAGTATGGCCTCACACTTGCCTCAATTATTGTCCCCTTCGTTATCACGCCAAGACTGGTATATAAGGGAGAGGAGGGGTTCTTTTTTACACCAATAATGGGTAGGCAAAAAGTGGACTTCAAGTCGGGATGGGTAACGTTAGCTCGAGTCGCCCGCAAAGCCATCGGACGGATAAAACGTTCATACTTCGGTGGTTTCCTTGTAAAGTTTTCCCCAACGTAGCACATCTTAGTTACCATGCGCTTCCAGGCCTTCCTCTTTGATTTACCAGATTTCACCACCCGGAATGCTTCCGCATCTGACACCATCCGCACTTTTGGCAAGGGGACTTGCCATTTGCCCTAAAAGATGGCATGATCACAACAATAAGGCAAAACTTAAAACGTGGGCACTAACGGGAGTTAAGGAGAAAAATGGTAAAGCATGGGAGACCCACAGCTTTCTCTGCGCGTTTCTGCTTGACTGAATTTGAAAGGACTTTGGACATATTTTGTTCTTCACGATCGAGAAGAAACACGGGTCTTTCACCAATTACACCAGTTTCGCCAGCTTTCTGCTTCACGTTCCTCATTTCATGCAATCGAATCGTTTTCCGCATTTGTACCTTCTCCTTGAAGCGTTCCCTGTTTGCAATTTTAGCCTTTAGGCCACGCAGCTTCCTCGCCTTCTGTGCTCGCAAATGAGGCTCGCGAGCTTCCTTCTTACGCCTGCATTCAAATAATTTCTCATAGGCGAATGTTACAACAAACAGATCAATAGTGTAACAGAGAACGAGTCATACAAATAATTGCCTATAAAGATTAAAAAGGAGACATACCGCCTCTCAAAATAGTCCAACCTGAAACCATGACGTTTGCGATGCAACTCAATATGCTCGTTTTGTGGCTATAGAATAATACACACTCATGACCAGGACATACCATCGGGGTGTAACTTCAAGTCGCCCGGTAAACAGAGGTAAAATCAAACAAATAATTTGCGTTTTAAAAGCAACGCATTACATACCTTTTAACTAGAGTTCTGATACACTTTTTAAGGTGCAGTATGTTTTGCGCTTCTTTTTTCGTTATAGTTAAAGCATCACATATTGTTAAGTGTATATATCTGCAGACTCATAAAAGTGTATTGACCGTACCTATGCCTTTTTCGATTAAGTAAAGTTCACTGACTTTAAAAAGACGTTAAGTATCATTACCAATTGCAGTGGTTAAGGACTTCTCATGGGCTAGAACAAGCAGTAGGTGGAGCTGAAAGCATGTACTGAAAGGGGGACAAAGCAATTAGGCCTTAGCATTGGTCGAAGGCTAGATTACGTGTGCACAGGCAAGACAAACCCTAAAGTGACCACTAGACATCAAACGGTTATATATAGATAAGGTATTACAGCAATTACTTAGTATAAACTGCATGCCTACCTAGATGCTCTTGAACCACGGATTTAAGAGTGGATTTATTAGACACTGGTTTCAGGAAAAATGGGAATAGCAGTTTAGATGAGCCGAATAGTAGATATCACCCGGAAGGGGACTCTCTACGGTCTTAGCGCAATGGTTTCCCGCTTAAATCCGCTTCCTGCCTCACTCCTATCAAGGTCAACTTTAACACTAGTAGATATTACAGTCTGTGTAATAGTTTGTCCGCTTACATTATCCGGTTGTACAAACGGTACGCTATGCTGAGTCATGAGAATTTTAGTACCTGATAAGAAATAAAGGCCACAGCCAAGGAGAGCCTAGAGGCAAACCCACGCGTACAAGGGTTGGAAAAATACCACAATAACTGCCGGGCACCAGGTAGACAAGCATACAAACTACTACAGTGACTGTTGGTTTAACTTTTTTATAATTTCTAGCATTATTCCTGTAATGCTTTGTTTGTGTGAAAACCTGGCGTTCGGCGGTCACTTTAGGAATTGTCTGGCTTTTGCTCAGGTCAATTTGTTTCGACCCTTAGGACTATATGTATTCAGCCTCACTCACTGTTTTTCCGTACTATAGAAAGTCTCGGGACGCTACACTGATGGCAGCAGAGAGCAAACCCGATTTTTTTAACAGCCTCTATCGTAGCATGTGCTGCTTGTTGCATGTACCTATGGTGTAAAGGAGGCGCATTTATGTCAGTTGTGGGAAATCTTTAAATTCCTCACAACGAAAAGATTTTGTCTTACGTGTGCATTTTGCCTTACCTTATTATCGTGTTTCACAGACAAACTATTGACAATAGAAGCGAGACCGTTGTGAACCATCTGGTCAAGTTTCGTTTCGAAAATTACACGACCATTCTTCTTATATGCGGGACAGTGCCTAATCCGGTTTTTCTTGTAACATGCGTTTTAGACCAGAGATTCACTGTCTAGTCTCGGAAGCAATTGATGGTCAACACACGTATGTGGCCCCGAATCTGGCTGTCAGACCGAAAGTAGCTCCAGATCTACTTGAATGCGCCGAGATCTAGCACTTTTCTTAGTTCTGTGACACCTGTCGAATAACGTGGACTGCTTTTGGGTGCTTTCTTGTAGTCCCGAATACGTTGTGATGGATGGTGGGGGAGGTGCAGTAACGAGAGAGTGCTGAGGACGTAGCTCAAATAAGAAAGGCAGTGTAATGCTTGGCAACGTGATCACATGGCGTTCGATAGTCGCTTTAGAATTTGTCTAACCCTCGTACACGTGGGCTAGTCTTCGGACCATGCCCAGGCCCATTTGTCCTTTCGTCTTCAGAATACGTGTATCCAGCTGCACTTGCTGACTTCTCATACCGACCAGGAGGTCTCAGGACGCTACGCGACGTTGTTAAATCTTTGGTTTTTTTCGAAATTAATTTTTTGTTTGCAATATGTTGTAAATTCAAATCTATAAATGATATATATGATTTTGTTTTGTTGAATCTGATTAAACACATTTCGCCGAGCATAGTGCTGTTGAGCTGTGATGCAGGCTGCGGGCGATTTGGATGGCATCAACCCCGATTCTGGACATTCCTCAGTAAAGTCTCGTGAATCAGGTACAAACTATATGCTTTTCACCCTAATTTGTTCAAGACTTACTAACAGCTGACGGGTCTTTGGATGATGTGCAATCCACGTCAGCTCATCAGTTCATTTCTCCAGTTGATGAGACCGACGGCAGTCTTGAAAACAGGATTCTGCGGCAAATCGAGTTTTATTTCTCTGATGCGAATATTCTGAAGGACCAGTTTCTTTTGAGGTCCGTTAGATCCAACAAAGAGGGTTGGGTGAAGCTTTCTACCATTGCTGCATTTCGACGTGTTCAAACGCTAACGAATGACGAAGATGTGATTCGGAGAGCATTAAAAAGTTCAGCTCAAATAGAGATCTCTGATGACGGTAAAAATGTTTATTCTTATCTTGTGCTAGGTATGCGTATAAGGCGTAAGCATCCACTTCCGGACTGGGACAAGTCTGTCTATTCAAAGTCCATACTTATAACTCGCTTTACAGAGGCGGATGTTGTAACCGTTTTTTCGGTTAGTGAAGTCTTCGAGGTATGTTGCTAGTTGATTAGCTCATTAAGTAGTCGATGAACTTGGACGTCAAGCTTGTGCGCATCGTCGATCCAGGCAGAGTGATACCTCGGGATCTAGTCAAGTCAGCTTCCCTCATTGGTTTTCTCGGCAAGGAAAAGTGTGCAGTCGTTGAATTTGATTCTCGGGAATCGGCTTTAAGAGCAATCGGGGTCGTTAAGAACACTTGGCCGAATTCTTATTGCACTATACTGCGTAAGTGTTCCATTCACTTTAACAACGTTGATAGAACGCAGACTACAATCATCATCTGATGGTCGAAAATTGAAGGAATCTGCCCAGAAAGACTCTGCGTAAGTCTCGCTTTTTGTCTGACGTTTTGGGGCCCATTGTGTAATTATTATTTAATCGTGTTTCAGCCTGCGTTTAGATTTGTATGCACGGCCTCAAATATCATTGACTTCCTGCGTGTACAGCGACGTGAAAGTCGAGCTTGTCCGGGACTCAAGGTCACCGCCAAATGAAAACAGCGTTGGATTTGAAACAAACTGGCGGGAGGCGCTGAGTTTCCATCGGTTGAACATGGAGGACAGTAATGAGAATTCTTCATGCTCTATTTCCATCTCTTCAGATGAATTTTTCACACCTCAGGCACCTTCACCAAGAGCTCCAATTAGTCCTTCAACTGTGGCTTTATCATCTTCAGTCGCCCAACCTGCTTCACAACTTATGTGCTTTGATGAAGCCATCGTCTCCGTGATTCCAACTGCTAGTAGCGGTGCTGGGTAAAGATGGACTTCTTATGGCCACGCAGTTGTCATATCTTTCTGTTTGTTTTAGATTACTACACTGTTTACATGTACGTGCAGAGGTACGGAAAAGCACTTTTTTATTAATTATATGAACTCGCAACTTCTATTGGCGCATGTGAGGTTACGGTATCCTTTCAAGTACTAAAATGTAGTCGGTTCACTCGTTTGATTTAGAACGAGTATGCAAAACAGAATGCGCCTCTCCTCAAATGTTAGACGAGTTTTCGGGGCCAGTTATTTTTCACCACTCTTAGTTGAATGCGCTCGACAGTTGTGTTGTGGTCTCTTGAGTACCGTTACTTGGTATGTTCGCTTTTGTCGAAATTTTCGATTGCTACTTTGCCTAGCCATAGGGAACCTCTTTTTGTTCATAGAGAGTCTAAAGAAAGAACTTTCAACAAGAGTCGTAACAGGAATGGTATCTTGCTTGTTTTTTTATTAATAGTTAGTGCGTCTCCGTGTAGGCATCTGGGATTCATTCATACGTAAAGTCTCTTAGTTTCACTCCACGGGGACCCGATATAATAAGGCTTTTTATCTGTTTCACCAGGTCAATGAAGATGAATGCGATTGATTACTGTGAGGTGGCGAACGTTGGTCATTTAAGTAGCTTTTTTTGACGTCTCGCTCAACTAACAGGGTTTGTTTCAGGACCACAACAGCAGGCTTCAAGTGAGAAATTTACCTCGGTCCTTTAGTTATTTTATGTTAGACACCTTGAAATAAGGGTTTTGGTCGCGTTTATGGTAGGCTATATTGATAGACGTGAAGCATTAGCAAAAGCTTTGGCTTATAATTGGATTCATGGTGGCTTGGAGCTCTCCGCTACAAATAGTCGCCAACTGCTCCCAAGTGATGTAAGGAGATTGTAGCTCTCACTGCTTCCTCCTATGTACCAATCGGAGATTCGTGTTGCCTAGATACATTGATGGTGTACAAGAAGCCACCCGCTAACAGTTCTTTGCAAAGTTAGAGGTGGTAGATCCTCAAGTTTTTCTCCTTACGTGATGCTCTGCTAAAAATTAAAACTGGGGAACCGCATTTATTGCATGAATAACTTGGCGAATTGTCAAAGGCTAGTTGGAGGCTGCCCTTTGTTGTTGCAACATTTTTCGTGCTTTAGACAAGTCAAAACCCTTAACGATCCTACCCATAAATACTTCACCTCTGTAAATGACGAGGAGGGGCGGTGAAAGGGTCTTTGTGGTTGACTTATCAGTTTGATCGCACCGGCACTGATTGCTCGTCGGTAACCTAGAAAGTTTTCGGCAATGGGTGCCATCATTGCCAGAAAATGTGCGAATTTTCTGCACTTTAGTGTCGTGACAAGTGGGCGTTGCGTTGGATAGCACACAATTCCCGCCAATCGTATCTTTTAAATGGGAATGTGGATCTGTTTCACACTTTGCCATTTCCAAATTTATCCTCTGAGAAGTCTATTGGTATGAGACGCTGCGATGGTTCAAATTCAACTGCTGGTTGCCTAGACTCAAAGCATGTCTGCACCCTTAGTCTCATCTTTTGTCGAAGCACTTATGCTCTGCTCAAGCTTTGCTTCCTGCATTATTGGAGGAATTCGTGATTCGTTGCAAAAACATTCCAGGAAGCTTAACCCACATTATCTGTGCCCTAGTGTAATGACGAATAATGTCCTCGTTAAACTCGTTCCAATTGTTAAATATAAAGGATGAATAACGGTAAGATGAATCTGCTGCACAATATCCACCAATATGAACTAACAAGGTTAGGATTGGGCGGATAGCAGTTGTCTCATGAACTGATCGATTCTTTTGTAGACCGTCCAGAATGTTTCGTTTTATTTAAATCCAAGATTGGTTTTGATAATTTGCTCACTTGATCACCAGTATGAGTGGCATTCGTTTTGACGGTCATTTTACTTATGCCTATAGTACCAAAATTTTTGAAATGCGGATGAGGTGCATATACATGAGCAGGAGAATCTCTGACTATAACAGGGGGGCTGAGAATGGCCTCTGTGTTCATATCTCAATTTCTGTATTCCATTGGCGAGTTCTTAATAATCGAGGCCAAACTGCATCCACCCATAGATGCAGGCGATGATCACCTTAACTTCCTTCTGTCGGACTCTGTTGCACTGGTTTGGACCTGCGTTCCGACGACTGGCAGTGGATACACTAGCGGTTTCTGATTCCTCTTTCTGGATCGAATGTAGCTCTAGACTCATTAAAAGGTGCTGGGAGGGCTAATTGCGTCCTCTTAGCCACATTAGAGGCTATGATTTGGGTGGATGGCTTGAGACTTGCATCATCGAATATGCTGTGACAACTGGTACCAGAAGGGTCCTCTTTTTCCTTTGCATTCACGCAAGTCCCATGCACCGTAAATTGAATTTGAAGTCTAATGATGTTATGAGTAACGAACGTCAAAAATAGATCATGTTAGATTATCGTTTCAAATCTTGGTGGGGCTCATGTTATTACCGACTTTGTGAATTGGAAAGAGGTTGAAGTGCCATCAACACGTAGTGAATCATTATTTGCACCGGATCGTGATGCGATCATTGTAGCGTTTCGAGAATTCCCGCTGAGAAAAGGAAGGCATCGCGTTGGGTAGAGTACGTTCATTTTAGTGGTAAAAGAATTGGTAGGGGCCTATCAGGATGCGAAGGTAAGCCTACGCGTGTAAAGGCAGAAGGAATACTGAAGTAACCATCAGATATCACGTGATCACATAATAAAAGATTCATCATCATTAAGACTCATTTTCTGGTTAACAACACTAATGTGGAGCGTAGTTGCAAACCTGTAGGAACCATATGGGATCAAATTTGTCAAACTTAACAGAGTTCCTTCTTGACAAAAGCGCCCAATCAAGCGCCTAGTGATTCCCGGGTGGCTTTTACGATCACATTTGTTGAGCCTAAAACGCATAAATTCAACAAAATCTTAACAGGTCGGGTGTGCAGCGTTTTACACTTTTCTTTTGCACACTCCTTGCACCATCAACTGCTTTAAATATTTATGATTTGTGGCGGGTGTAAAGCAATCAACTTCTATTCTCCATATCTATCAATAGTCAAATAAATACCTTTCAGTGTTTGTATGAACACATACCTTCCTTTCATACATTGGCTTAAAACTCTTCGCAAACTAGCCATTAAGAACGAAGTTACTTGGTGTTTATTCTGGTCGCGTATAAGTCCGGGTCGAAGTGATGTTTCGTCAACGATCCATCTTGGAGGTGGGGTTATTTAGTGATTTGGTACTTTGCTTTCGTAATACTTGGGCACGTAATTATCCATCAGTTCTGAGTAGTTCTCCTTTCGCAGTGCTACTACTTTTGTTACATCCCTTACTTAATTCTTTCACTAATCATGTACCGTTGCATGTTCAGCACTTTTTTTCTGACCTTTATTAGCCACAAATGTTCCCTTTCAAAGGCAATCAAGGTTTTTGAATCTTCCATGTTTACTCAAATGGAATTTGCCAATAATAACAAATAGATCTAGTGCACATTTGTATTGGAGCTTTGACCCTGTAAATCTAGGACCATTTTGGTATTTACTCACTTGGTATTTTGACTTTAACACGTTGCCTTTTGGAAAGCCTCTAGAACCCGACCCCTTCTGAGTTGTTCCCATGATTTTATTTTGAAGCTATTAGAAGAAGCTTTTGCGTCTTCAAACCAAAAGGGTTTTGAAGAAGTGCTCTACGCGGCTATAAAGTCGGCCGCCTACTCTACCTGCCTTCCAAAGGTTGCCACTGCCGAGGACGCTGCTGCTTCTCTCAGCAGCCAGTCAATTAATGAAACGTCTAGTGAAGCGGAATTAGTGGAATACAATCACCTTTTAGAGTCCATCTTCGCTGACTTTGAGGCTTTTTTGGCCAATGCCTTCCCCGTCAACTCCAGTGGAGATGTTGACGCCTCAGTCTCAGCACCTTTATCGCTTCCAAAGGCATCAACAAGCAGAAAAGATGCTTTGGATCGGCTTGCTGAGAGGCTCTCTGCTGTATGTCCTAAAATGCGAACACCCTGTGGTCGTATCTTTGAAGAACAGGAACCGACATTTCGTTGCAAGTGCGTATCCCATTCCTTTGGCTTAACCTTGCTTCCTATTCCTCAGTTTACAATTTTCATTCCTGGTATTATTAGTATCCTGACAATAACCTCTGTGCAGTTATTGGCTATTCATAATATGACATCCTTTTTAGCGGTATGTAATTTTAACTTTTTTAAAATCCACGTTATTCTGTCTAGAGACTGTTCAACAGACCCGACCTGTGCTTTCTGTCGCTCTTGCTTTTTCGCAAGCATCCACGCCAACCATAGATACAAGGTAGGAGTTTCATTCGACTTTTTTGCACTCCTGCGTTGCAAACGCTTTCACACCACTTATCATTCATTTTTTAGACATTTGTTACGTGAAATGTGGCTCGTTTTTTAACAAATTGTTATGCGAATGGGCTTAATTTGGCAAAAGGCTAGTGTATGTTGTTTACGGCATAAGGTTCTATTTCTATCTGAAAAACACCTGCCACGCACGTGCTTCATGCACTTTGGGCTGATTGCCTAAACCTAAAGTCGAGTTACTGGGTTGATTTTGAAATTCGAGTCAATGCACCAGTTTTTCTAATCTGGTATGTCACCATTGTGTTTCTGCCCAAGCTATTTACTTTTGTCCTTGATGGTTAGTGCCGCCAAACACAGGAATATCAAATCGAATTATCTCCTTTTAATAGGATTCTTAATGCGCTGTTTCATGTACCAAACGTCTTGAAATTTTTCGCATCGAACAGGTACATGCCCGCCTGATTGGTGCGGCATGAGATTGGTCTTGTAGGTTCTTTTGGTTGAATTTAGCCTGGGAATGCAATTTTTCTGCACCATTATTTTGTCTTAGGTGCATTTTTTCCTCAAACAGACATTAACTTGTCTCAAAGGTGCCGATTTTACTCTTCATTTACTTGTGCTGTTAACTTGAATTCATTCTGTTGGGTTCGTCCCACAATTGCACATCCATGTACTCACTTTCATGACTGCTCACCGACTCTCATTATTAATCTGCAATTGGGACGGTTCCGTACTAGAATTTGCTTAATTTTGCTGCAATCTTAGTGCCGTTTATGCGAAATTTTGATTGAGGCGCTCAGGCGTGGGTCTCATAAGTACTCCTTCTTCACATCAAAATCCAGATGCATGCATCGGGCGGTGGCTACTGCGATTGTGGGGACGAGGAGGCATGGACAAGTGGTGCCTGGTGTCGAATCCACGCAGAGGAGAGTGACGAGGCCATTGCCTCGAACGTGAGTGTCTTTCGCTCTGTTAACGAGGAGCAAAGTCTCGAGATGAAACGCGTGGAATCTATCCTCTCCAAACTTCCCAAAGCTTTGGTGCGCCGATTTGACTACCTCCTCCAACCCCTCATTAATACCGCTTCTCTTGTACTCTTTCAACTGCTTCAGGTGAGTTAACATTCTTATTACATTCTCATTCTGTCTTATCGTTCCCATTGGTCTAAGAGTTTCTTTCGTGCATGTCTTGCTAGGGCTCAGCTCGTATTGATTGTTCGCCGTTAAGTAGTGTCCTCGCTGACAAGAATGAGGTCGAACAGGCTTTTGATAAACCTAGTGAGGACAACAATTGGCCACCTAGTTTGGATCATCTTTCCAACACCGCTATTGAATGGGACGCTACTCAGCTGGGTCTCCGTAGCTTTCCGCGTACGTGCCCGCGAACCTGTGATGCTCAAAGCATGGAGCGGCGGTGTTTGGATCAGCTTGCCAGAGCTCACAGCCTCCATCCTGCTCTATTTGATGTTACTGCATCCTCTGCTGCAGAATCTATCGCTATGGCTTCGAACAAACAGTACATTGTGGTGCTTTACAACAACGAATTTCACAATTATGAAGATGTGAGTCATCATGTAGGTGAGGTACCACTCTGAAAACACTAAACTAAGTCCCTTTTCCTTGTAACCTTCCAGGTCATTCGAATTATCCGGCGTGTCGATGGTTGTACCTCCAAGCAAGCCACTCTGTTCGCCATCATTGTTAACCGTGATGGTAGAACACCACTTCTCACAAACCTCACCCTTCAAGTTGCAGCCCAGAAGGCGGCTAGAGTTTCGGTGCGTTTGCATAACCTCTCTTTTTATTTTCAATCTCTAAGAGAAATGGATGTCTGTTTTGAAATGGACTGAATATTTTCCTTGGAATATTATATTTTGCCATATTAATTTATGTGTATGTACACTTGTGTGTTTCGGAACCTGCTACAGCCGGGAGGTCAATATGCGTGATAGTGGGTAGCCATTGGGTAATCTAAGAAGTTTACCTGAACGCATTTTAGCAATCTCCAGGGTCACGTCACCTGGTGCGTCCGCTGCGTGCGGCCGTAATGGAGCAAGGTGTGTACGCGATAGAAAACTTCTTCGTATCTGTCTTACGCTGGCTCGAGCGTCTGGCCACCCGCGTGTTGCCGCTGCGTCCCCTCATTTGCAATGCTCTCCTTGGCCGCTTTTTGACAAGTGCGGAAGCCTCAAGTTCCACTTCCCTCGTTCTCCCCCCCTCTGAGATGATGCTGGAGAATAGCCTCCTATGGAACTTCTTCCATCGGCTAACTCTCTCTCATCGAGGTAAAGCCGTTGCACTGCAACTTCAAGCACAATCTCAATTCTAACCAAGACAGTATTAGGTACTGGAGTTTTCGATTTCAACCTATTTTATCCATCTGACGGTAGTATCGAGTCCTTGTGATAGGGTCATTTAATCAAGATCATTTGCACTGATGTGTAATTCGCATATAACTTTGTAATAGCGTTTGCATACACTTCCCTACCCTCCAACTTATAAGCGGTCTGCCATTTAATCGTCGCCCTATTTGTCTGATTTCTCCAACTTACTCATCAAGGTGTTCGGAAGACGGCATCTCGACTGATTGCCAGTGTGCTGCTGCAGGAACCCTATCATCGACGTGTCTTTGCCATTGGATTCACCCAGGTGAGCCCTTATTAATGGAAAGTTGGATGAATGAAGCACGCTTTTGCTTTCATTTATATACTTTATTTGCTCATTTCAGCTATATGATGTCATTTCCCAAGCCTACGCCTACGACGATCATTTGAAGGCCGATACTCTTCTCAGTATGACATGCCAATTCTACACTGTTACCAGTCTGGTAAGATAACCGTTGGCTTTATAATGAGGTATGTGCCTGAAGTGTTCGAACCAAAAGAGTAAGCTTGAGTTCGCAAAACTAAGTCAAGAATTAATTGTGATGTGCGAAGACTGCATTAATGTGTTCACACTGATTTCAAGTGCTCTCTTCTGCTCCCCAATCCTTACTCGATATTTAGAAGGCGGCTTACACATCAGCGACATTTGTCTTCATCCTCTACCATTCCA
>UYWX01020633.1:8187-29165 GCA_900622495.1 Hydatigera taeniaeformis | reverse complement strand
GGGGGGGGGTAGGTGAGCGCGGGACTACCAGAGAGAAATGAATCAAGTGCGACTTCAACCGCGAGTGATGCATCCTTGAATCGCGTGACTGTCTCCTTTTTTGGGCCAAGAAATTGGTGCTACATCCACCACTACAAATACCGTTAACTGGCGGTGAATGTGTTTTATTTTCTCCCCTTCTTAGCAAGGGGTAGAGAGGGACGAGAGACGGCGCAGTCGGGTGTCGAAGCAGCACGGGCTTAACTGCCTGTACGGAATTTCTCCGCACATTCTTCCGGTGGAGGGTTTTGTTGGCAAAACTAATCATTTGGTTAAGACAAGTTGCACATAGTCTGTTAAATTGAGAGCTACAAATCTTGGCATTTTAAAATGGATGAAAAAGTATAATGTCAAAGAGAAGAGGGTAAAAATGACATCTGAAAGCCAAGTATAACCCCTAATTTGGCATACAGACAACCTATTCATCGCTAGTGGCAGGTCGTGATTTTGAAGGACCTTTTTCCATCCAAAATGGATGAAACCAACTTTCTTTTACTCAAACGAACTGCTCAAGAGAATTTCCTGTCAACCTGTTTTCCTCCTACTATTCCCACATTTCCTCCTCCTAGCTGGGTAACCAAAAACTCTAATTCAGTAGGTTTCGAAAAAACGAAGCACAGTTTGGCGCTCACGAAACCCATCAAAGTGATACAGTCAGTTTGGTGGTCTGGATGGGAGCCTGACCAATCTGTCATTAAGAACCTCTAACTAAACAAATTTCACACTATTTTACAAGCACTTCGGCGGCTGATTGACAATCTTTCGTTTTGACGTTTTGTGACATTTTTTAGAGGTGTGTGTTGCTTCCCTCTGGTAACAGATAGAGTGCTGTTTCATAAGCAACCTCACTTTGCACGTCAAGGATGGAAGCGATGCATCGATTTGCCCGTCGAAACTGTTTTTTGCTCACCTTCACAGGCGATTAGGACATTTTGATGAAAATGTCATTCCCATAGGCACTTATCTTCAAATGTCCAGCCTTGTACATTTCCTCTTTGGCCGCGTTCCATGGAACGCATGTTGTAGTGTGCTACAGCAAAATAAAATTCGAAAAAATTATTCTCACAGCTTTAAAGAAAACTTTTTAATTAGCTAAGGGTGTTCTGATTACCCGCCTTTACATCCTTGCATTCTTGACCGGAAAACTGACAGATCTTAATAATGCGGAGGTTGTATCACCCAAAGGATGCCTCTAATTTCAAGCTCTATTCATGTATAAATACATTAGATCATTTTATAGTAGCCTCTCCAAAGACAAATGAGACCTACGACCAGAGTGGAAAGGTCCGGCGGATACTGATTTGGCTCAGCACACCTGCGATACACTTTTGAGGCGCGTCACAAAAACCAAGACTTAAACAAAACTTTAAAGTCTGAAAGTACTTATGGGTACACGAAATAACAATGTGTCAGTAGGCGAGTTGATGATATCGAAATAACGTCGACTGCTTCTAGGGTCTTCGTAAAAGCAAAAGGTAAGCGCGATGCGATTGATCAAGGGTGCGCAGGAGGTGAAATGCATAGACCTGACCAATTTTAACTCAAGACAGCGGTAAATAAACTGCAAAATGTGCTCAGCGGATGGAAAAAGTGTATAACCTCGCCCTGAAACACGGGAGTGTCGTATAACTACTGAGTGTACGAGCTCACCATCAATTGGATGTCTTCCGACCAATGAGAAAGTAGGGACGGGTAATTGCTCACACCATCGCAGAGACATCATTATGAATAATATTCTCACAACTCTCAGAAGCACCTTGCACAAATGACGCCTTTTACCCCATGGATTCTTATTTTCCTCATACTACCAGCTCCTGGTACGTTTGCATGCTATAATGGGGAGTGGAGGTAAAATACTTCCGATTTCTGTTTGTTCCATCATTTTTCAAAGCATCGCTTAGCGCTTCGCAAAATTTTAACCTTATTTACAATTTTAACCATAGTACGGCATTCATGGTAGCAAATTTGTGCCTTAAAAGAAGTTAATTGAGAAAATAGCACTTACAATTGACCCTGAAAGATATAGGTGTGCTTTTAGAGTACCCAATAATTAGATGGTGAATATAGAGGCAAGATTTAAATGACAAAGATTGATTTCATGCGTTCATATTGAAGTTGTGCAACTTTTGCTACTTTTTTGACAATCCTTTCTTGAGTCACAAGAATAGGCTGCATGAGAAAGTAATTCCCAACTTCGCTTGCCTTGTATTCGGTCAAGGTTTGAAGATAGGCTACTTGATTCCAAATAAGTTGCACTATGTAGCCGCCGGATGTCAAATTCCACCTATGATTTGCCCTAGTCCAATCGGGTGAAAGTACACTAGCTTGTTGTAATGCCGTGATGAAGTGAAAATATTAAATTTTGCGTGAATGCAACTGCTACTCAAGATCAAATATTTTGAAGTTCACTCAAACGAATGAAAACATTGCTACACTGAAGTCCATATTTTGTCGCCCTTCTCAAAGTCTATAAAATGCCTGCCAAACAAGTGCTCCAACAAAACTACTTCGACTAGGCATCCGACGACAAATTTGTTTTGCTGGTGTTTTGCAGGCCGTGCTATTTTTTCTTTGCTTAATTAGGAGCAAGACCGTAGCAACCGACTTACCTTATGGCAATGAAAAAATAGTAACGATTCCCCAAAGATAATACTATCGCAATGTTAATCAAATGAAATTGCGTGGTAAGGAATTTGGCAAAAAATGCGCCCCATTTTAATATCTAATTTTTGCCCAATCAGGAGAGAACAAAACAAAACGATCAAAAATTAGTGTTGAGATAGCACAAGGATGAATCTTTTAAAGATAAAGCAGTAAAACAAGTCAAAAGTAATAATGTCTCAATCATACTGGAAAATAATTAGGCATTTAATAAAAGGTATGTTATTTTACTACTTCCCTTTGGCATTTTAGGATTGATGTGGACGGCTGCTAGTGAACGAATTCACAATGTGGTCAACGGCTCCCGCGTGGAACTGCCTTGTGATTTAGACGTATCCTTCACTAAAGCGGTACGTAAATTGACCTATGCAATTCGATTTAGGCGTTTAGGTTTTCTTTAATGCGCAGTTTTTGAGAACCTCGAAGAAAAGGATGTTTTCAAGGAGCCCCCTCCTTTATAGCAGGAGAGAGCAGACATTAGTTCTCTCCTTTCATTTAAAGAAAGCATTTTCCTAAACAATGAGAATACATTAAGCAGCAGAGATGGATTTGCTAAACAATATTTATGTGACATGACAAGTGTCAGTGACATTCAAATGAGCTTTCTGGTATTTGGCTGCAAAGTTAGGGTATCGGAAATGCTTTTGCGCCCCTTCTTTTCTTAAATCGCTTTTTTAATTTAAGCAAGTTCAAAACATTATTAAAATAAAGCGTTCTAAGTAATCTAAAACGTCTCGCGCTTTCGTTTCTATAATACTTTTACGCCTTCTCTATTTATACATTGTCTTACCTCAGCATATGTATAACAATTTGATTCTCCTCGTATTCGTCACTGGAATAAAAGGCATCTATAGAGCCAGTTTTATAGATTAGGAATTGTGATTAAAATTCCGATTGGTGATTAAGTGGATCGGTTCACGATTTGACTCCACACTAACCAACTGCACTCTATTTGCTTGTTACAAGCTAACATGGTTTAAATTTATTCCGTGAATCTGGGATAATCACTTGAACTGCCACAAAACAAATCCGATTTGTGTTAAAAGGTTCACCAGTAGCATCCTGAGGTTTCCCAATGGGTAGAAGAATGTATTGAGTTGGGCTGATTACATGTATACCAGTAGGATAAGGAGAGATTGAGTTTTGGCTTGGCCCGAAAGCCAGCCCACGCTTACAAGGGTCAGACGAATACCGAAGTAACCGCCAGACATCAGATAGCTACATTACTAAAGTATTGCATCGACCTCAGCTTAAAATGTTTTACATTTGGTCGTAATTCGTGAATTACATGATGGCAAATCCTGATTGCAATGTAGTTCCTAGGCTTAGCATCCAACGCTTTGGCCTAAGTACACCTGCGGAGTGATCACAATTTGAAATTTTACGCTCTCCTTCACGTGGCTGAATGTGACTAACATTTAGTGCGATTTTGTCTTGACTACCTTTGACATGGCTTTAAGGTGAATAAAGATTAACATTTATACCCAAGCTGATGGCGTGACTACCCGTGACAAAGCTTCCTCCAACAACCTCGTTTTTCGTTGCTGCTTCCTCTGACAGTGGATTGCCTTCTTAAATTTGTCGGAGATAATATTGACAGAGACAGCTGAAACTCAGGCCCTCACAGTATTTATTGTCCCCAAGAAAATATTTAACTGAGCAGATTTTTTCTCCTTTGGAAAGAACTCCAAGGAGAGAGAGAAGGCGAGAGAGAGAGAGAGAGAAAAAGAGGAAGAGAGACGGTGTAGGTTTGTCGACTTACTTCTTCCATTTTGCCTATTCAAAATAACCCCGCCCCGAACCAGATGTGACAAGGTTTCACGTCTGTAGCCCCTCTCAAGGCGCCTGGTTTTTGTCTTCGAGGCGGTGTTAAAAGAACATCACGCAATCTAGTATGACGCCAGGTTGGAAATAAATTCGTATCAACATTTGACACCATAATGCAGGTACTGTAAATCCTGCTAAAAATTCACGGCTTTCTTTGCACCCCGAAATGGCAACAGCAATTAAATTTTATTGAAGAGGACTTCCACTGCTTTCGTCGATTCCATTTGTTCAGAATTGAGCTGAGCAAAAGTTAACAAAAACCATAGCAATTATGTGGTCTTGTTTTCTCCTCTTTGGAACTAGACATGATAGTTTTAATGGGCTGGAAATGGAGGGAAGGACTTGTGGGCGTAATGGTATTACGGCACCTCATTAATTCATCACGAGCAGTTTTTCGTTGTGCCGGGAGCAATTCTTACTCACCTCCCCACATCGCCACTGTTAAATTCTTTAAGAAGGGTGATGGCGAGCAGTTCGACTCCATCAAGCTTGACTTTCCTATCTGTTAAACGATTTTCCATTGAATTTTGAAGCGTATTTTATGCGTCGGAAGGCCAACAAAATCTCTCTGAGATCGATCCACCAGAGGTGTTAAAGTGGCATCGGACAGATCCGATTACTTTTAATGTTTATAACCGGTAGACGGAGATCTTAAAAAACGATAAAGTTTTGATGGTGGACAATAATTTTAAGTCCCAAAATTACTTGTTTACCAATCAAAATATCATGGTGTTCGTGGTCGGCATGATACTGACCGTTTTAAAAGTGAACTTTTGATATTGCATTGCATTGAAGCCCATTCTTGCCAATGATAATCGAGATTGCACTTTTAGGGGTTTTGGCTCGCCCTTAGCTGGTCCCGCCTTACAACAAAGAGGCGTTAATGCCTCGGCTTTAAGGTGGAACATCAAAATGCCTCCTCGGGCTTAAGAGCCGTTGTTGTACACACAAAGCCAAGTTGGCGCGGTCGTCCACTTGGCTCCCCACGAAAGCTCCAACATCCGCCTCAAACATTACGAGGTCATACGATCATTAAACTTCCCTCTCCATCATTCCATAGGCATTTATCAAAACCTTTTATTTAGTTAGACAAAATACAATTTCAATTGGGTCGTCAGTGCAATAGCAAGGCGAATAAAAAGACCGAGCGTTAATGTGTCTCCACCACGAAGAGTGAAGAGGTTTTCTGCGCTCTCTCCTCCAGTTAATGCGCTGGTAAAAGAGGGTACAGTCGCTCCTTTTTTATTCAGGAATTGGATAAAATGTCGTGGATCAAAGGGCCGCGTCAACTTCTTTCTCTTGGCATGTACAAGATAACTGAGGATGAGAGAATTTCGATCGTACCGCCGGTACGTCTTCTGTTATTGCTTTACTACCCATCCACCTCCTTATCAAATCATCATTTCCTATCAAGTCCTCCGAGTTCTTATAATTAGTCCCAAACATCAACACAGTGCTCTTTCGATTCGGTGTCAAAAATAAGCTGTGCAACGTGGGAAGTTCATTTTAATGATGTTTCGCGAATCTTTTTTTGCCAAAAGACTTGATTTAACAGATTAAAAATAATTTTGGTCTCCGATATGCTACTTGAAGGAGCAGTATTTGCCAAGGGCGTCAAATCGGTTCACGGGAAAATGCATTCAATGTTTCCGGTGCAGTTGGTGTGGTGAGCATTTGTGAAACGCATCAGCTATGCTTTATTTCCGCCTTTGTGCTGATCCCCTTCTCTGGCTGTCCCCTTCCACCCTCCTTCTCATCTCTTTTTTGTACCTAGACCCTGTTAAAAAAGCGAGGTTTCAACCTTTTGATTTATCCGGTCACAACAATGGATAATGGAGTGTATCGTTGCGCCATCGTGATTGGTGGGGAAACATACTTCAAGACATACCGACTAAATGTTCTTTGTAAGTTTTCTCCTTTTTACTACTGGCGTGTGGGTCTAAAGTCTCAAATGGGCAAGTGGTTAGAGTTAGTTTTAATGTCGATGTACGCCAGAGCATGAAGAGTGTAAAATAGCCTGTCATAAACGGAAGCATCTTTCGGTAAAATTACTTCTAGCGTTCATTAAACGTGCAATTCATGCCGGAAAAGGTTTCACTTTGTGCTTTAGTCTGCCGAGATGAAATTGTGCAGAATTGATGCCATGCCAAGTAGAAGTGTTCGCAGCATTTGCTAGCCAACTTTTTGACTTTGAAGTGTCGAATCGAGTAAACAAACCTGCAGCAGCCCGATTAATAGCCACGTTTTATCAACATTACAGAGCAATGGAGTGATAATTTATCGCGATTCTTTATGACACCTTACAATAAGCATCCCTACAAGTCACAACTAGAGAAGGGGATGATGAATGATTCCTGCTAAAACAACCGTGTTCTCTTTCCCCAGTACCTCCCAGGATCACCAAAGCTCCTGGGCCAATACTTAAGGTGGTGGAGGGGGACGCCTTACAAGTTTCCTGCTCCGCTGAGGGCAATCCACCTCCAACAGTGACATGGCTCATGGAGGTGGCCAAAGGAGGCATCCAAATACTGCCGTTGCGCTTCAACAAAGACGGCTTCGAGTTTGCACGCGACGTCCTCAAGGGTCTGAGCGCAGGTAAACAGCATATCTGCTTCTTATCGCACCAAAACACGGCTCAGACTTGTCCCCTGGGACACTGGTCACATAAGAGTGATGAACGTTTTTTGACAATATTTACAACCTATTGATGCGGTAAACAAATAAAAAGGAAATTTTATTTGCTCTACGACCAAAGTAGCAAATGAGTATTCAGTAATTTGTACACGTTGAGTACCGACCGAAAGAGGATGTTTTACTTTACTTGCCATTAAAGCAGGAAATAATGCCCGTCGATAAATCAAAGGGATTAGCTTCAGTGTTGAGCAGCGCTGAATTCACTGCCTTTAATTTTTTCCTCAAAAGGACGCTCAATGTCGGCCAAGGTGGCTAGGCAAATAGGCTTTGGATGTCATCTGCTCTCCTTTTTTAAGGACAAATGGCCGGAACCTTTGAAGCCATGCGAGGTCAGATAGTCTCACTTCAGACATCTTCCGAAAGTGATCACTATAAAATAGAAAAATCGAGGTCTGAGACAACGCCGCTACGGAGCTAGCACAACTACCTCCGAAAGTATTCTTCAGAAGTTATCAAACAGTCGAATTTTACAACCGTGTGACTAACTTAAAACTTATAGCCTTCCTTCCATTTGCCAATAAGTGCTACCACTCTCACCTCTTAACTGCAAAGGAAGATAACGCTGGAGCAGAAGATTCTACATTTCCAGAAATTCATCCCACAAATGACTAGTTGAGGGGATGGAAGGGAACAAACTTGCACTTCAGTAATAAGATGGAGTCTCAAAAACTTGCGCTGCAACTCGCACAGGCGTATTGCCGAGCATCATGATCGCATTGTAGATTTCGTTGAAATGAACGGCTACCTGCAGATATCGCAGATCAACCGCCAAATGAGTGGAACATTGGCTTGCCAAGCGGTAAATGGAGTTGAACCAAAAGCTACCCGTAAGATGCGACTGGATATACGGTGTAAGTCATATCTCTTCTCAGCCGCCACAAATGACGCATCATCCCCTTATTCGAAGTTAAGATCTTTTGGCAGAAGCAAAACAACAATCTATGGATCAATTAGGTGTACTAAGGATTTTGTAATCCAAGGGGGATGGAACAACTCATTGGGTATAAAAAGGACCACTCTCGGAAGCTAAGCCAATGACTCGACACACAATTCAATCCAACCAGGTCTTGAGGCGGTTACACCAAGCCCTTCGCACTCATCGAAATGGCGCACACGTGCCCTTCGATGGTTTCGTGGTGTAATAAAACTTTAATCAAAGCATTTATTTTTTGCAACAACTTTATGTACGACTTCTGAAGATCTCTATTTATATAAAGTTGTGCCACGGAAGTTGTTTATTTGTAAGCAATCACATTAGAATAAATAACAATATTTATTTCTTGAACTGAACAATCTAATACGACCGGGTGGAAACGTGATAAATTTATTACCTTGCAGCTTAAATGCTTCTGACAGTTTCGTATTAAATTCCTTTGAACGATGGTAATGCAGGTGCATATTTCCTGACGGTCCCACAATACGAAGTGATAAATGAAAGCTAAACATTGTAGCGTCTCGAGACTTCCCACAGAGTGAAAGAAGGCAGTAAGTGGGGCTGGGATACATGTATTCCGAAGAGAACAGAACAAATGGATCTGAGCATGGCCCGAAGGCCAGTTCACGAGTGCAAGAGTCAGACACACCTTAAAGTGACCGCCGAACGTCAGGTAATCACATAACCAAAGCGTTACAAACCTGATCAGAATAATGTTCGCTCCAATGTACTAAAATGTGAAGACAAATAGCCGGTAAACTAATTTTGTTAATTTTAAACTCTTCAGTTCCACCGGAGGTCCACGTTGTGAATTCCCTGATTAAGCAATCTCTAGGTGGTGACACCGTCCTTCAGTGTCAAGTGAACGCAAATCCCATGGGAATTATTGTATGGACCTTCGGGAAAGCTAAGATCCCCATTAACGCCTCTTCTTGCAGCATTCTCACCAACAAGGCTGTCAAGTATTGTGTTGGTGAGTTTACTTAATTACTTCAACCAAGTCTTGAATAAGAATTAGTTTAGTTAATTAACTTTAAATGCGGTCTACCCTGATGCGACCTGGAGGTTGAAGAGTTGGTGCCAAAACTGTACCGCATATGGGTACATAAAATGACCTATGCAGCCCACATGTGACAAAACGAGTGCACTCTTGTCTTGAAGAATCATTTATTTGCCTTTTCTTAAAAATTTTAGCTACAAAATGCCATCTTTGAAGGAAACAAACATTCTAACAAACCATCTAATTCATGAAGCGTTTCCAAGTTTCCTAGATCAGTTACTTTTCTTACCATGCCTCTATTATAGACCATCAACGACAATCACATTGACCTTTTACAGGCGACTTACATCTCTTTTTAAATTAATCTTATGGCACTGTTCGATATCATCCTAGTATTCAAATCATAATAGCTTCCCAAAGCTGACACAACGCCAACAGTCCTCCCAATCTTGATTCGCCATAGAACCTAGTGTCAGCTACAGGTGCCGGTCTTAAGTGATTTTTGAAAGTTCCATTTGATCAGTAAAATTTCGCAGTGTTATTTCTATCGCTTGGGCTCACTCATTGTTTATCAAGCTTGCGGCTGAAGGCGTTATAAAGTAAGATTGAGTCTTAAATTAACTTACTTTCAAATGACGGACGAGATGGGCGAGTTTACTCAAGTGTCATACGCACGTCTTCCTTATGTCATCAGCGGAGAAACTAAACAGCCAAGTTACTTAAATGTGCACTTAAGCAAGCAGTATTCAGCCGACTAATGGTGTCTGAAGCATATTTGCAGGCTGTCAGAAGTGCTCCCATTCCCAAATCGATCTGGCTGGGTAACAATTATTTAATGGACAGCGATCTGGCTGTACTGGGAAGTCACGTGCAGGAGGCACCTTTCCTTCTCCTTCATCCTTTTGCAATCAAAAGTGTGTCCACGAGCTTCGTAGTGCAGTGGCACGACAAAGAGTCGTTTAAAAATGGTCTCTTTTGATTTTAACTCAACAACTTTTCCAAGAGTTATGCTATTTTTCCGCAGTCATGGTAACGCCGACCCAGACCTCCATGTTTAGTAATTAACAACCATTAAAGCTTAAATCTTGCTTGAACTTACGTATACGGATTGCTTTATTGCATAGTAGGCACTAGCTGCCATTTCTTTGGTTTGCCTGGCTAATGTATCCGCTAACTACTGGAAAGAAAGGAACTTAAACTCGCGGATTCAGCTATCTAAAATATGAACAATTATGAAATCCACAAGTTTGCTCCAACGGCTAGCAGAGTCGGGAATACAGCTCCATCCTTCATCCCTACAAATATCCATCGTTTAAACTCCGGTTTGACCGACAAGGAAATTCCCCACTTTTTTCCTAACTTTAGTCGATTCTCGTCAGAAACATGAGGAACGATGGCCATCGATCATATCAAAGCTGCATATCTTAAAATTGACGGAGGACGATTTTGGTGATTATACATGCGGCATGACCACGATGATGGGAAAGCATGCAGCCAGCACAACCCTTGAAAGTAAGTACATCGACTTACTGATCCCACAAGTATCCACAAAGCGCACTTATCAGTACCATATTCCATCAGAGTTGCTAAATGTCATGTGAATGCTAAGCCTCGAGGAGGATTACGTGGTACACCCATGTCCTTATAGTTTTCAACTCCATACAGACTGCATTTTCATGGATTAGCGTCCTACGTTTAATCATGAGAGTCCCTTTTATGCTCTGTGACACACTTTTTTCCTTACTGCAGGATACGTTTCCGAATCTGAACAGTCGATGCGATTGTTTAATGACCGTACGTTGCGTGAATGCACATAAATTGATTGCATGGTGGTGACATTTTAGTCCTTAACCCAAAAAAATGGAGTGGATAGTGCTGGATAAATGAAATCTTTGTACTTGACAAATGACATGAGTTGACTTATCTGACTGGATCCGCCAGAGGATTGTTTAAAATGATCGGACAACCAAAAAGTCGGTGAGGTTTTTGCCACTGTCGAGTGCAGTAACTTCGGTCACAACACAGTCAACGCCGCAGCAATAACACCCACGAACTGTTCCATTATTGGTCTAACAAGCCATTTAAGATAATTTTGAGTGGATAAGTTTGACGTCGATTGCGCCTCACCTATTGGGGTCCACTTCAGCGCTGCTCAATTAGGCACGCCCTATCTCCATCCAACTAGTAGATAAGGTAAGGAGGCGTCCTGTGTTCGCTTTATTAGCATCCCCAAGCAGGTACAGTAGATGGATTTGTAGTGTGACTCGTAAGCATGACTAATACCACTTGGATTGAAGTAATTGCCAAGATTAGACGCCATTTGTAGCCTACTCATTAAAGGTCATTCCGGATTCTATCATCGAAAGCATGCGCCTTTCTTCCACTCCACTAAGGTTCATCATTCTGTAACTGAAACTGAGGTAGATAGCCTCTAAGATGAGATTTGCTTTACTCCGCCAGCAATGCTAACTTCGGAGACTTTTCCCAACGTAAGAAAAGACTGCGGGGATCACTTTGCATAGGTTAGTGAGTACACCTTCCAGTAGAGATTCAAAGGGCATTAAATGCATTTAATACCAAAAATAAGGCTTAGACCAACATTCAAGACATCTCACTGCTGTTGCATTGTTAGTACAAAACCTCAAACAGAAGGTAGTCGGCTAAGCTGGGCATGCCACCATCTCACAATTATTCAAGTTTTAACGCCATAAATACCACATTGAATTATTTAGTCTCCTATTAAGATTGAACTGTTTTAAGACTTAGATCGGGATAGTGCAGCTTTGGGGCCGAATGAATAAATATGGTTTACCTGTTCGCTTCCTTTGACAAATGGAATGTGGGGAGTGCCGCTGTGCTACAACTCATTCATTCATTCATTCCTACTGGGAAATACAACATTCCCACAAAAGCAAATGCATGCGAAATAGGAAAGTAAGTATATAACAGTTTGATTTTTTGCAGCTTTCTTCAATTTGCCTCTTCAGACGACCACTGCAATGTCTGCCCTGGAGTATCACTATAATTTAGGCAGCTCCAAAGACACGGCATACGGCTATTCTCACTTACGGGAGACGAAGAAGCCGCAAATCAGGAAAATCCTGTGTACGTTTTTAATTACCCCTTGCGTGTGAGTAGAAGAGGCTAACTCCCGCCCTATGCCTACGGAATTTCCCACACCTCTCGTTTTTACCACTTCTAGGGCATAAGGTAGGACACTCAAGTTAAACCAGATCTTTTGAGGTTCATAAGAAGCCAATGCACTTTATCGAGACTAACCGACACTTATCCTTTCAAATCGCTTCCTTGCTTCATCTTCACACCCATCCCTCAGCCCATTTTACTTCTCATTGGAGCCTTGGCGATCCAGGAATGTCAACTCTTAAAGGGTGACAATTGCAGAAAGTAAATAATGTAAGGTGTCCTACTTCCTAAGACTTCAAATATGCAGTTTTAATAAACAACAGATTGGCCAAGTGTGCTGTGAGCTCCACGCTCACCGACGAAAACGACAAGTGATCGGTTCGGAAATATTTGCACCGTTCAAATGTCTCACTGCGCAGTGTCTTATCACCGCACCATTGTGCTCTTCCTCATATACTATTTCCAATTCTCAAAGGCAAAAAAGATAGATCAACCTTATTACTAAAAGCAAAGCATTGATTCGTTTATTTTAATATAAGCTGAGCCATGCCATGCTTCCGTTGTTTCAGATGCACATGCAACCTCAATCGCTACACGAACGATGCCTGTGATAAGCACGATACTAACCATACAGTACATCCTGGAAAGATGAACACGCCTCGTAACAATCCCCTCAATCCACTGCCTGTAAAAAAGTTGATTTATCTGAAGGAAAACGTTTGAATAAAATCATTGCTTTCTCACAAATGTTGACTTTGCTACAGCAAGACATTTGCTACTGAAATAGTTTAAGTAAAAAGAAAAGCCTATTAACAAAAAGGGTGGACAAAATTCAAAAAGTAAAATATTGTTGCTAGAAATTTTCGCCCCCTTCAATCAATCACCCCTGACACGGTCAGTCAACAAGGCAACCCTCTCGCATCCCAATCGCACCGCCATGCAGAAGAGCAACCCGGACGGCTTTTAACTACAGCCGATGACCGCCTCAATCTAGAAATATCGTCTAACTTAACGCTTCGCTTAAGAATCTAAAAACGGGCTTATTCGTTTCGTGTAGATCAAAAATCCTTGCACATTTTAATTCATGCAATCGCTCCACCAACACAGTAGGTAGGGACGGGGAACCGTCGACCGATGTTGGAAACAAAGATTGACTTTTCAGATCGCTTTTAATGGGATGCTCCTCCATGCTGTCCCGCCGCTCTTGAATCGCCTATCAACATTTCACTTTGACACGTCATTCATGTGTCGAAAGACAGTACAATGATTAGCTAATAAGCTCACAGTATCCCCCTTGTGAAACCAATGCAGCTACCAAAAAAATCGTATAAGGAAGCAAACAAATGTCAGCGAAATGTAAAAATGAGAGGAGAGGATAATGTACCAAAAGTATGGTTCCAGAATTCCTCCAATTAATTCCAGAAGGAGAAGAGTGTAGTGGTAAAGTAGATGAATGAGATCAAATGTGGGTAATAGGCTAAGCGCTGCAGAGGTTGAAAATGGCCATCTTTCTAATTTTAATGCCCAAATGAGAGATTCCTATTTACGCAAGCCTTTTCATAGCCATCTAGAAAGGTGATACACAAGGCCACATTCTCAAGATAATATGCCTGAAAGCAATAAATATCCATAGAAGCTTCTAATTTAGTGACAGTACCGTAATGGAATCAACCTGATTCCTCCAACGCACATCTCCGTCACTGATCCACCTCAGCAACCTCGCTGGGTCTAGAGTTCTAGCTTTTTTGGAAGCTATGCTCGGATAAGAGAGAATATGCAGACCACATGGAGCCGATTGCAAGGGCTTTGGTGAAAGCGCCTATTCATAGATAAATCGGTGCCATGTACTCCTCAATGTCGCTTCAGATATCAATAGCATTCCTGCAGAGTTGATACGGCTTCTCCTACTTGCAACGTATCTTTATATCCTCAAGCTAGGCTTTATTTGTTATTATTAAAAATTAAGGTTTTGGCGTTCAGAATCGGACCAGTCTTCTCCAACGTCGAAGGCAGTCAGAATGCCACGCGAAGGACTGAGAACTACTGACACGTCCTGGACAACATGCTGCGCGATAAGAGGTGGAGTAGAAGCCTTCAGTGCTCGTGAAACCAGAAATGAAGCCTTACACAAATAACTCGATCATAAGTAACATTGAACCGACAAATTAAAAGTCTGATAGAAAGCATCTTACCTAAACAAACAATACTGCGTCCTAAGTCTTGGTAATCAACTAGTCCCGAAAGTTGAGGGTGGACAAAAAGACTCTAAAAGTTACCACGTTGCTCATAATTTTGCTTTTAGTAGATGTTTGGAGCCTCCCCGATACCTTAACCTTCCACGTCATCGTGCCAATGCTCTTGATCTAAAAAGCACCAGCCTCCTTCGGACGCTCCTCTTTACTAGCACTGATACAATCATCCGATGAAACGTTTTCCGCTCATGAACTTTCACAGCCGTGCGGCCTTTTCCGCACAATTCGATAGCGGATCGGCAAAAGTAGGTATGTCGATGGTCTTCCACGAGAGATTGTAGAACCATATCACCAATGAAGAGGATTATAAACAAGGCCCTTAAAAGGCACCAATGCACGAAACAGAAAGATGCAAAAACGTTAAAAATATTTTACTTAGAAAGGTCCAGTTGATCACTCAAGGAGATAACCTGTAAATACTCCGAATGGACTCGACATCAACACAGTTGTTAAGCGACAAATGATCACTTCTAAGACCGGAGGATGAAATGGAAGGACCGAAGCATGGTAATTCACCCAATCACATCCATGTCTTGTTCGACGTCACAACAAAGCCTTACGTTCCCACACGGTCCTAATAACAACGCTCTTAGGTGGACAGTCTAGAGTCCTAGCATAGATTTTAGTCATTTACCATGACAATCAAATTGCCAAGGTGACGCACCTTAAGTGTCCACAAAGAGGCATTTCAGTGGAGCAGAAGACATGCCGATAGACGCTCTATGATTGAATTGAAAAAACTACAGGTCGAGAAGGCTGAAAGGAAATTTCGACGCCGCAATCGTAGCGCCTTGAGCTCTAGAGCCTTTATGATAATTCCGCAACCAAAAAAGCAACTCAAAAACTATACTAAATACTAATATAAAACAATCCTGACAGATGAAAGATTAATGTGTCTAGGATGACGATGACGAGGATGGAGGAGATTTAGAAGAATCGTCTTTCCCATTCTCAGTGAGCAGCGACCCGATTCCGCGCCGCTCCAACTCAGCAGCCAGTTTACCAGACCGATGCATGTCGAGGAGAATGTCACAACCTCCAATGAATTCACCGTCAATGAATACCTGTGGGAAGGTTGGCCAATCGGAGAAGAGTTTGGCGGCTTCACGGGTTTCAGAGTCTGAGAGCACGTCGAAAGAGGAGAGAAGAGGTGCACCGGTGGTGGGGTCCTTTTTGCCCAAAACTCCATGTGCCTCGAGTATGCGGCAGACAGCGTTGGAGAAGCCACAACGTGGTTCCACCGGATCGCCCTTCATGAGAACCACCACCCGAGTGCGAGTTGTCAGTTCCGTAAGGCGATCGTGAAGCACCTTGTCCAGTTTCGGAGGACTTGATGTCTCCGATAAAGAACGAGCGCAAATGTATGTTGATAGAGGCGCGAGTACTGGTTGAACTTTCTAAAAGGACAAGTTCTCGCAACCGGTACTCAAGAGTTCTCGTTCAGAAAATCTAATAGATTCCACGACTCAAACGAAGAATTCATTCGAGATGCTTTCAAAGATATATGTAGTTCATGGTTCGTTACTGTCGCCTCGGTTTTTCGAGGCTGAGGACCCAAACAGAAATGTATCGCTGCAAGTAGTGTTGGGTGCTAATGGAAGTGTTTAAAAGGCTTGGAGTTTTGCAAGTACTAGTTCTTCAAGCTGCAGTGTATGAAATACAGTGATCACAAAAACACAAAAGCAGTTGTGTTGACGTCAATGGAAAAATGTCCAAAGAAAGCACTTGCACCGGCAAAAACTTTCAACACCTCTGAAGATACGTTACCCTCAAATTCGTCCCACAACACTCAAAGGAGTGCTAAAAATCAGCACTAACTTTCGTATCTACGACAACAGAAAGAATTGCACCAGCTTGGGTTAAAACACCCACCACTCTTATAAAAAGACTTGAGGCCCTAAAAAACTGCCACCTCTCGGTGGCTGGAATTCAGAGAATATCACTGCCTCAAGGGCGTTTTTCTCTCAAGTCACCGCCCTCATAGAGCGCTAGCACTGGCGCAAACGCACAGCATTTAGTTGAGCTAAAAAGTGAGTTTTCAAAGTGAGCTGTCACGGCAGTGATAAATTTGAAAGGCCATTACCATGAATGCTTAAGCGAAAATAGGTAACGGTAGTAGCACCTAGAGTCGGATGACCCAAAGGAAAAAAAGACAAATCATCGGAGGTCCAGAACGACTTACATACAAATACACGGGTTTAAATCACTATGATTAGATTGGAATGGTCTCAATGCTCAAACGGCACGCACTTTTCTAACTGAATGAGTTAAAACATAGGCAGAGAGAAGGAAAATATGAGATGACAGAGTGGAATTTTGACCCAATAAAGACCATTAAATTGTCATGTCCACAAGCTTTTTACGCTTCAGGACAAGAACCAAATGGAATTAACATTGTGCAATGAGTTTTTGGAATCCGGCACCTCCAGCGATCAACCTTAAATCGCACTGCTAGAATCACAACTGCTTTGAGGATCCACCACAAAATCATTGATTTGAATGCAGGGATATACGGATAATTAAGTGGTCAGCATTAACTCTCAAAGATGGAGTCCATTTGACACCTAAATTGAATCAAAAAGGTCGAAAATCTTCGCATGAAATAATAAAGGTGGAAAACGCACTGCACCCATCGGCTAATTTGAGCCGTAGGCTTCAGACGACAGTAGTTAGGAGACATTCGGTGACCTTTGGACTTCAATTAAAGTCAATGTTGACAAGTTTTGGGGTCAACTCTACCACAACTGGATTCAAAGAAACCATAATAATACCGACAGGAGCTACCGCCAAAAATGGATAGGGATTACTAGAAATAAGGCATTAACAATTACGAAAAAAATCCTAGTATTTAAAAGGAAAGAGGAAATGAGCTTTTCTTTTCGAACACTCAAGTTAGAAATGTTTAGTGAAGGGAGAAATACGGATCCATCTGCCCACATTGTTTAAAATCATAAGGCAAGAAATTGCTTTGTGGCTTCAGCTTCAAAGAGATTTATGTCCAGAAAGGTAGAAGCCAATGAGAGCACGACCTTGAGAAAGCCTTCAGTGCAACCTTATGGATGAGGATTGACCAATCAGAACTATGTATCATTGCGATATGTTTACATAGGTCGGGAGTAAACGGCTTGGAAATCGACATAATAGTCGTGCTGCTATGCGAGGGGAGGAACGTAAACAGTTTGAACTTAGTGGGAATCCCCAGGATTGCAAAATAAGCAATACTGAAACTCCCTTTTCATAATCAGAAGCCGCCCTTGGGTAGACAAATCACCTCGAATCGTTTGGGGAACGAAAGTGAGAAAGGAGCAATGGCTGACGACACGACCTTGTAGGATAATCGCCAGTCTTGTATCAGCAAAGATTGAGGAAAAGACCGGTAGATAAGGCTAAAGAATTATTCTTGTAGTAGTAAAGAACAATAGCATAATGTAAATCATCCCCAAATGATCACCAACGAACAAATAAACGTGCTTACCTTAGAGAACTGAATGGAGAGAATTGATGAGTGAAGGAATGAAGCACTTCTCTGCGTCAACCTCGCCGTAGACGATGGCAGAATTCGGAGTTTCGAGAGGACTCTTAGGGACATCACAGTTCACCTGAAAACCATACCAGAACCAGTAAAAAGCTTGTTTGCCCTTACTACAACAGATAACAAACAAAACAAGCAAATAGGATCACAGGGCAGTGGTTGGTGTACTTCGGGAGAGGATCCAGGTCCCTTGAATTACACACCAATTTATCACACACAAGCATCCATACAAAGAGGAGATCGCCTAGCTAAAGAGCAATAAATCATGTACGATAAATTATGCAAAAAAGGCCAGATGACTAGAACCAGAACTTTCCATATAAAGTGGTGTGGATCTCGTAGGCGTCGTCCTTTGAAGTTTAAACAACTGCTAAGCTGACATGGCTACAAATTCATTGATGAGAAGCACACTTTGTCCACACACCCACACAGAGGGAAATTTGAAACCCGTGGAAGAGAATCTGCAATACAAAACTACGCTGTCGACTCGAAAAAGTACGATGGCGTCTACACCTAAAGTGGGAAAGAGAATGCATTTCCCACACTTTACATGTCTTCTGTTTCCAGTAGCAAAGTAATAAGCCCTCAACGTGAGCAAACAAAGGACTTGCAGAGGACGCAGAGATCGGCAAAGGTGAGACGCCCCCAAGAGCACAGCTCAAATATTTACCTTATGAAATTTGTAAATCAGACAAAAGAACTAGACCTTACTAATGAACGGCAATAGTATGAAACGGCATAAATACTCCAGTGAATGGATACCAGTACGATTTTAATGTTCTCACGTACGAAAAAATTAGGCTAGAAATGGGACCAGTAGGCGAAGCTTATCGAGGTGTTTTGAGGACGGAAACCTAGTTCAAATGTGAGTGATCTAAGCTTAAGGGAAGGGGAGGAGACTGGAGAAGAGCGCCGAATTCGCTGATGGTAGTTGTGGATTTTATAAGGAATCCTTGGTGTTGTGGCAGTGGTAGAGGTGTGGAGGAACGCGGGAGCAGCTGTTTTGACATGCAAAGACCACTTTCGCCCATGGACATGGAAGCCAAGCCCACATAGAGGGAGTCAAAACACTTCTAGCACACACACACACAAAGGCGAAAAACGCGGCGAGAGCGTACACAGACACACCAAGAGAGTAGCGTAAACCAAAAGTACAAAAGAGGAAATCAAATGAAAGGGAGAAAGCGCGGAAGACAAATCACCAATTCCAGGCAATTCGTGGACATATCACACGGTCAACATACTGGACGAAAATTGCTACATGTGTCGGACGCCAATTTAAGGGGTTTAGTCATATGGTTCATACTAGTAGCCACAGAAGGAAAGAATGACTCAGAGCCAAGAGGTTTAAAATAAGGCCGCCTATAAATCAAAGAACACTGGTTGTTTGTACCAGTCAAAGATAGCCTCGTTAACGCATGTGGAAAACAGACACACCCAGAGGACAACTATTTATGTGATAAAAGGAAACTAATATAGAAAAGCATAAAATAAATCACCCAACTGTTGTGTGCGCGTGTGGTTATGCCTCCTCCGCGTGACAGGATGGATAATCCACGAGCATACACACACACACACGCACCTAAAGAGCGTGTGATTTCGTTGATTAAACGACGCAATGCAGCAGATGATGTACAACATGGACGATGAGGGGAGGAGCATGGACAAGACATAGGTACAGCAATAAATAAATGTGTATGTAACTATGTCCTTTATTAGCAATATCAGTATTTTCAAAACCACTCGGTTCGAGATTAAAACGTCCCAAAGTAGCAGTAGAGAAAGCAGAGGGCGAGTGACCCTGTCAGCAATGGTACAAGGGAAATGCCAGGTCACATGGATAGAGAACAAAATGAAGAGAGAGAGATACACGGTGCGAGATGACCTCGATGAATGGATGCGGCACGCAGACACGAGTCAAGCAGTTGATCACGGGAAGTAAAAATAATCATGTTGGAATATATATGACGGAGAGAAGCTGGGTTGTCCGAGTTGCAACACACGATGATTTGGTTGAATGCAACGAGCTAAAAAACAGGGAAAGGCGGCTCTACAAATCTGCTGTAGCATAAAAGCATAATAGGCTTGTGCTAGTCTGTGCCCATGTAAAAGAGGCCAACAACTCGCTGACCTTGCATGCAGACGCGCACCAAGAAACCGCAACTATTATAGGAAATAATAATCGCAAAGTAGCAGACATAGATTGTCAGACACTGTTCAGAAGCCCACCTGTGGCCACGTCCACCGGGAAAGAGCCTAGAAACGAAAACATGCAGGTTGCCAATGGTCGTAGATTCTCAGATTGAAAACTATTGCTAGCATCTCCACTAACTCGGCAGGGACACTCCTAAGAAATACCACTACTCGAGCTAGTAGACTAATCGCGCAGATTTCGTCAAAGAACACACATGGGTGCAAATAGCAGCACGCCTTACCTCCAAAAAGTCATCTTGATAGAAACAGCCAAAATATACGCTCTTCTGTAATGGAGAAAGAAGTTGGAGTCAGAAATCAGTAGTTTAAGAGGCGATAGAGGAAAGCCAAAATGACAGACGATTCCGATTGTTAGTCTTCAAAATCCACAATCTCAATGGGGTACAGTAAAATTGTGCACATAACTGTCAACACAAACTTGTCAAAATATAGCAATAATGGCGAAACGAAACGCGACACGTACCAATTAGCAAAACTCCTTTCCACAACCCACATCAAAAGCTCTCAAAGAATGGAGAGAGGAAAACAGGTTCATTTAAATTGTACATAGACATCATGCTTAACCCAAAATTGCTCCAAATCCTTAAACGTTGCAGAGAAATAGGCGAATGATGAGTTTCCCTAGGATCATGTCCTAAATGAACGAAACAGCTCCAAAAAAACCAGTTGATGACGGTAAGG